>CM076584.1:71371966-71433576 GCA_034641835.2 Pinus albicaulis
CATTGCTACAAGTATGGCATGTTGTGAAGCTATTTGGTTGAGAAACCTCTTCAATGAGTTGTTTGGGCATGTGTTGAATACCACCGTGATACTTTACGACTGTTATCACTCAGGTTTTCCTTGAAGTTGTGGAAAAGGAAAGTATACCCGAGGTAACCACAAACCAACCTTCAGATGCAGAATCTAGCCAATCTGTATCCAGAGAGGGCTCTCTCCTTATAATTTATCTTTGTTCTTAGAAGGTTTTAGGTTAGTTATAGATCCAAGAGTTTGTTTGAAAATGGTGGAATCCACAAACTAAGGGCAAGGTTGAAATTTTTCAGTCCATTGGGCTATGGAGTCAAAGGATGGCTTTACTGGATTTCTATTCTACACACAAGATGGCTTTACAGGGCAAGGTAGCTAGACAGAGAACAATCCTTAAAATTTAAAGTGGATGGGATGATTTTTGAAGGGATGAAAGGCAGCTAAGAATCTTTCACCATGTTCAAAAGAAAGAAATGAGATGACTACAAACAAAGAGAAATGAAGAATTCTTTATTATAGTAATCAAGAATGTTTAAATTAGCAAAGCAAGAGCATTTAAGAATTCGTGCTTATAACCAATTTAGAGGAAAACATTAAGAATAATCACATCTGAAATCAGAGTACAATTAAGTAAATTTTGATTCAATCCTTTATGTAAATTATTCAGAAATGGACACAAATGATATTATAAACTGATATAAAACTTAAGACATAGGATAGAAAGAGTTATTGAACTGCAGTCCGACACATGAATCCTGCAAAAAGTCCTGAGCTTCAAATTTTCATCCAGTAAGCCACAAATAAATTTCTCCAAAATGCTTTTATTCCAAAAACTTCAATGTCACAGCAAAGTAATAGAATCCACCCTCAATACTCTCTTTGAGGGTTTATTTATACAAGAAATAATTGAAAAAATCTCACACTAACCTAGCCCTCAATTTAGGGTGACTAATAAATAAGTTACAATAAAAAAAGGAGACAGATGGTCTCGTAGATAGAATAAAATGTAATTGTTGGTGTGTTGTTTCCTCATTTTGATGATGTGCTGGAGGTAAGTGCTGAAATAGGGCTCGATGTTGTCCCTTGGAGTAATTTCTTTGCTTGTCTGATACTCTTTGTCTTTACAGATACTCTTTATCCTATTCGACTGATACTCTTTAACCTGTTCTTACTATTTATCCTTTACATGATAGTAAAAAGATAAAATTCTGAACCTGAAGATAAATTTCATAAAATTTCCAATAAGTCATTCCACCATTGATCTTTTGCTATTACGGTTCTTTTAAGTTTCCTCAACGTTTCATCAGCCTCTGTGAGTTTATAAAAAGTGGGCTGATCAGGGAACAAATACTTTATTTCATGTTCAAGATGAAATAAATTCTTCAACCTGTCATAGAGATTTCTCCCTGTTGGCAACGTTGCTTCTGGAAAACTGATAGAACAAGCAGTTGTATTTTGAGCATGGATATCTATTTTCTTAACATAGGTTTCCAGGTCCATTATCTGGTCTTCTGAGAGCATAGGACTGGGTAACCCATTGTCCAACAAAATCTGAAATTTTCCTCTGAAAGTATTAATATCAGCCAAAATATCTGAGCACTTCCTTTCTAAATTCTGCATAAAATTTCTTTTGATGAAAACTCTTTTTATCTCCAAAATGGTGCCGGTCATGTCCTCAATTCCTAATACTGCAAGTTGTTGCTTAGTTCGGGTGTTCAAAAATTGAATAAGTTGATTGGCCTGCTCAGGTCTACCCCTTAATTCATCTCTTGTTCTGTTTATTTCTTCCTGAGCTACTTTAATCAAGTCATTTTGTTCAAAAATTGCTTGAACAGAGGGCCAAATACTTTTTATTAACTCAATTCTATTACCCCAAAGAATTTCATTTATTTCCTTCAAAGGCTTTTCTAATGAAAGATCTTTTTCTAAAGCCTTAACTAATCTTTCCAACCTTTTAATTTCCCTGGTATTATCAGCAACTGTCTTCTTAGATGTATCATATTTCTGCTCCAAATTTTCTAACTGCAATTTCGTGGTTTGAAGCTCTGTGACTCTTAATTGTAAACTTTCCATTTGTTTTGTCAATTCATCAGAACTTAAACCAGAAGTGTTTACCTGCGCTGGCACTGTTTGTTGATTTGCTGTTGTGGTATCTGTAGTTGTAGTAGCTTCTATGGTGGATGCCTGCATGATAGCTTCCTTTTCCTATAAAGCTTGTTCCAATCCTTTCTCTGTTTCACCCAGTCGCTCAGTCATCTTCAAGAGCAACTCCATTATCTCTTCTTGTGAATTCCCCTTCAAAACTTCTTGGGTCTGGGGATGCCTTGAGGCTGGCAATTTCAGCTGCTTTCTCAGTGCAGCTATGTCATCATCTTTCTTCTTAATTAGTGCCTCAATGCTTTTAATATCTTTGGGGTTGTGACCCAAGCTGATGATTATGTCTTCCAGAGACTTTATTCTGTTATATTTGGCCTGAGAAGAGGCCTTCTCAATTTGCAATTGGGTGCTTGTGTTATTTAAAGAATCTTGCAGCCTTAGGGCTGCCATGGCCTTATCAGTAAGAGTGGAATAGACCATTTCCCCAGTTTTTTTATGCAGCTCTATCTGATCTAAAGGATGAATGTCCTTTGCCAGGACCTCAAAATTTGTTCTAACATAATCAGCTGCTGTCATGGGTTTTGACACCTTGGACTTGAAGTGGCTCATCATCATTTTTCCTTGTGAAATGTCAAATGATGACATTAACCTTTGCTGATTATGTGGATCCATTTTCAAATATTGATCATATACTTTCATTCTCAATGGATCATTCTTTGCCTTTATATTAATGAAGGTTCTTTTTATATCCCCTGTATCTGTTTTTGGTGGCCTAAAAGAAGAAACTTCAGTGCTCAATTGATTTTGCAAAGCTTTTCCTTTCTGATCTGTGTGTGTCATACTAACAAAGCCAGTTAGTTGACTATCTTCTCTTCCATCATCAAACATCTCATCTATTATTTCCACTTCCTGGGGTGTATCGAGTTTCTGCCTTTTGGTTTGATGTAGCTCTGAGGATTTTTTGGGAGGAGTAGTATCTGGAACCTGCCTTTTCTTGCCCATTTCTACATTGGATGGAGTTTGTAATTCTGAAACTTCAGGATGATTTACTTGAATGGGAGAAACTTGTGTTTGATCAGGTGCTCTGGAGGTTTGAGGTTTCTCTGCCATGACTAAAGTTTCAATGACCTGTATTTCAGGTTCCTTTCCTTTGCCTTTTGACTCTGCTGCAACTGGTGAACTGCCTTCCTGTAATCTCTGCTGTAGATTTGCTGCTGAAGAAGTGCCAATGTGAGGTACCTGCACTTGACCACAAGATTCTAGGTCATACTTCTTCTCAAGATCTTTCATCATTCTGTTCATTTTTTCTTCTTCACTTTCTTCTTCAACTAGTGTTTCTTCCACCCATTCATCTTGGTTAGCATATTGCTATATATCAGGAATCTTGTGGTGTATGTAGGGGGATGATTTGTTCTTTATTCTCTTTTCACAAATAAAACCAAATGGGTCATAAGGAACCCAACGGAAAGTTTTTTGGAACTTGCAATGGCTTTGTAATATATTTTCTGCTTCTCGCTCGGCCTCCCTAGAGTTGCAGATGAAAGGACCTAATTGACTTTTGATCCTTAGTTGGGCTTTCTTCTTCACACTACAAAAATGAATCATATCTGAATTATTCATTTGCCTGAAATATTCCAAGGCAAAAAGTCTCATGGGCACATATCTTGGCAACTTGAATGGATGTAATTCACATCCATATATTCTGATGACTGAATGGTTTTGATATAAATACCAATCTCCAACTTTATATGTCCTTGAAAGCTGCAAGGTTTTCTTGATTTCATTACTGAGCCTTGGAGGAGGGATTCCTGTCAACAAGGTAGTTGGAGGATATAAAAAAAGATCGATGAACTCGGCATAGGAATAGGGAGAATCATAGGAAGAATGAATTATGGGAGACCAAAATATAACTGACCTAGGGTTTCCCTTGGCATCAAGCCTTTTAACAGGGAAAGGGAACTTCTCTGATTGATAAAAGATAATGAGATGATAAATAACTGAAGAATATTTAAAAACTTTCTCATCATCTAGCCTCATGAATTGGTCATGGATCTTATTGGCTATGAAAGAGGCAAAGTCATATTTAACTTCAAGAGATTGCCCAGGAGTAAAGATAGACAGCAAAACCAGGGTTATTTCATCAACATATTCACTTGTATTGAAACCCAAGACAAAAGATATCATATTTAGGATGAGCCTTCCCAACTTAGTGAAATAATAAAAACCATAGGGAGGAGGGCCCTTAGGTTGATGTTCAGGAAACATAAAATTCTGGCAAATGGACTTCAATTTTTCTGGGGTCAATTGATTAGAATTTTCAATCAGTTCTTCCATAGACAAAGGTGCTAGTTCTTGATCTGGCTCAAAATGTAGCATTGCATTGATAGCTTGGGGAGCAATGGAGAAAAGAATACTCTGGTCAGGGGATATTACAGCTCTTTGAGTGGGATCATAGTTAGAATGGAAATAGTGGATAATTTCTGGGAAAGTAATGACTGAGGGGATGAGATATCTCGGGAGATTGGATTCCCACAACCCAATGACATCTTGCCCCTTCGAATAATCGTCTTTGCAGCGACAATAAATCAGAAGGGGGCTTTCATCAAAATGCAAGTCTTTAATCTGAAAATCTTTATCCACTAAGGGAAAATATTCTAACTCTCTGTGGGGGGGATTCAGTGGAGTCACATTCAGGGCTGCCGGAGCTTCCATTTTGGTTCTTGTGTATTCAAAATGGAAGTTTCTGGGTTTTCTTTACAAGCTGGGGCGCGATTTCAGTTTAAACGAAGGAAATTAGCACAATTGCAGTTTCAGGGGAACAATTTACAGTTTTAAACCTCAGAGAATGATCTTAGCGATAAGATTTAATCACTAATCCAGTGGAAAACAAGGAAAACAGAGTTTCTTTTGAAGTTCGGAGTGCAATAGAATAAATACCTGTTCTTGGAGGCAAACTGGGTTTTAACAGGTATCAGGCGGTGGCAAGAGGATGCTTGAACACTGGTCCGGCGGAATTCTGGAGCGAAATCGGATATAACAGTAGATTTCAGTGAAAATTTGAATTTTGCAGCGGAAGGCGCAATCGCTTTCAGTAATGAAAATGACGGGAAAAAACACGAAATTTGTTTTATTTACAAGTTAAAAGGGATTTTTATTTTTTCGAGGAATGACGTCATTTCAGTACGGGCTGACGTGTGCAGGGGTCGGGCGGTAAGCGATAATCCCCGCACCGCTTATGAGCAATGGCGGTTTTAAACGTGAGGGCAGCGATTCCACTAATCAATGGACACGTGGCCGGAGGACTAGTCCAATACCGTCGTGCCCCCGCGCGTTAAAGATCTGACAAGGGACAACTAGCGGAATTGTTGTGGAGCGTTGATCTTTGGAGGGGCGATCCAACGGTTGGAGGGACGGGGAGATGGTAGAGCGTTATCATGCGGGCCCAGCTGGGTTTTAAACGCGATTAACTTTATTAAATATCCCGGGGGGCGTCTAATAGGCGGAAAAGTTTGGTTATTAATTAATTCTGATAATTAATTAATCCCAATGGTTATAAAGGTGGTTGCGGCGGGGTTTCGATTATAGTTAAAGTGTCGGGTGGGATGCCAAGTGGATGGGCCACGGTGGCATGGGGGTTTTTTCCAATGTTTTTAGTTTAAATCAAAACTTCGGCATTATTCATTTTTCTTTCAAACATATAAAATTATATGTTTAAATGTTTTTTCGATACTTCTTATTATATGGTAATCAATTAAATCACTTTAACTACCATAAGGGGAAGGACTATTATATAATGATATATTTAACCAAAGGGCACATAATGTGGGTTTTTAATGATTAATTGGGAAATAAATACTTTGGTTAAACTTTACAATAATATGGGTTTTTTTAGATATTTATATAAAAGGAGTTATATACTTAGGACAAGGTATTTTTACTAGGGATTTAGTAAATAGATTTAAATGTAAATATGACAAAGGGACAAGGATAACTCAAAATACTTTGCACATCTAAGAAAGTGAAGACTTTTGAAGTAAACACATTATATCAACTTCAACACTTAGACTTAGAATAACAGGTAATCTTGAGGGTTTATTATGAAATATAGGGTGATTTTCCTAAGTAAAATTGGATTTTACTTAGGAAAAGGTTAAAGGTGAATGATTATAATGATGAATGATCTCAAGTACTTAGGTCTTTTTGATCATTAGGCCGAGGGTCCGGTCCCTCCAAAAGTCAAGGAAATGCCTTGAGCCCCTTTAATCACCAAATACCTTATCACTTTGGGGAAATTAGTAAAAACTTAGGGAGAAAGTGATGTGGGAAGTTAATGATTTTGACTTTGCTTTCTGTGAATTCTTCAGTGTATTTTTTGCTTCAATACTTGTGATGAAGGTAAAATATCAAACATATTTAGCACCATCATTCATCATATAAAACTTTGCAACACCATCTACCTACCCTATCTACTTGACACTACCATTTTCTCTTCTTTATTAGGGTGCATTTAGACTTGCAAACCCTTATCAATATTTTCTTTTTACAAGGCAAATCTATCTAATTCTATCCTTATTACATCCAAGGGCTCAAAATAAACTGTTGAGCACCTTTTATTAACTCTACCTATCTACTTATCTGCCAAGATTAAACTGTTTGGTCAGATATTTATTCTCTAATCTATAACATGAAATTGAAAAATGAATGAGTCAAGTTTAAACAGTTTGACCCTTCATAAATTGTGGCAAAAGTTTGACAAGCTGCACACAATCACTTATTTACAAAAAAATGAAATAGTAGTGGCATTTGGATTTGCACACTTTCCTTGGTCTATTTTTTCTTGGGATTCATTTTGTGTCATGAATTTGGGAATTAATAAGTAACCATAGCAAAACATGTGAGAATCAATATACAAGACTTAGCCACTGATAATGGTTATTTTCTATACAGGAAAAGGAGAAAACAAGGGATTGCCGTTCCAAAAGGAAAGACAAAGTCGAGATAACTGCTGTCTCTCTGGACGAGAACCGAACGCAAACAAAGAGAAACAGATCAAAGAAAATCGGCTCGGAAAAGAAGGAGAGGACACCAGCTCAGCGCAAAAGAAAAGACAGGATGAAGAGTTAACAGTTTGGCGAATCCCTCAGGATCTTCGATCCTGAGGGATCGCTGCTTTATTTACCTTGTCACTTGGACATCTCCGCCATCGTTTTTATATAAAGAGACAGCACTGTTAGCTTGATATATAGATATAGAGATGAAGAATACGTTTTTATGTAATTTCTGTAAACATCAGCTTTGATTATTAAGTTTCGTTGAGAACTGGTTCAATGTATCTTTGACCAATGCATTAATGAAAGTTTGGTGATCATTTCATCTCTGCGACTGGATTAACTTGAAGCGGTGTATCCTTGGAGGCTAAGGGCCCGGCCCCGAAGGACACTTGCTTCTGTACCATTACGACTTTATTTCTGTGTGGTTTGTTTATCATTGTTATTTGTTAATTTGGTATGTTTTACAAGTTCATATTACATGCTCTGTTAAAGATTGAATCATTGAAGTTTTTGCAGATAGAATCATGTGTTGACTCCACATTAAGTTATTAATCCTTTCAAGAGTTCATTACATGTTCTCATTGTTATGTTACAGAGCTATTATATTAACGTTCGTGTTGTGTGTGTTTCTAATGAATCAGTATTGTTCCATAATTCATTAATCGTTGTTGTTGTTCCATTAATATGATTTGTGTGAATTGCCTTTAGAGTGAAAGAATGTTATCTGATTGCATAGAGAGTATTTGAAGTTAAAGTACAACCCGCGGGACTTAGTTATTTAATTGCTGTTCCATTTTAGACTTGCTGTTCCATTCCAGAATTGCTGTTCAATCCTTTATTCGCTTTGCTGTTCCATTTCCTTACAGTTGTTGGTTTGGTGTGAGAGATGATCTAAGGCTGTAGTGAGCAGTGGCAGTCACTGTCTAGCTCCCAGGCTTGTGATCCATGCTCTAGTTTCCTTTCCATCAGTTTCCGAAGGGATGGGTTATCACTGCCGAACCCTTGACTGATAAGCTGTTGAGTTTTCTGAGTGTGTGATTTATTCTTTGAAGTAATTTAGTTACAGACAAGCATCCGTTTACTTTTGTATTTCTTAAGCACTGTACTACTAGCATTACTCTGACAAATGATAGCCTCAGATTGAGTCACTCTTTGTAATAACAAAACGCTCCCGGATTGACATATTAATGTGAGGTAATTAGAGGTGAAAGAGACCCTTTTTATAGCTCTACATTTTTGCGCCGTTGCCGGGGAAAGAGTGTAGCCATTTGTCTTTTTCAGAGTAGTGTACGAGCCTGCTAGGGAGGAGTTGGATCCTAAAAACGGAAGGTAAGAACCTACGTGCAGAGCATGTAAAAGACCTGCTCACTATCCGCTTTCCTAACATATTTGTTTTTGCTTGTTTGAATAGAAGTTGGTAGTTTATTTTTGAGTGCATGACTAAGCAGAAAAGACCACAAAAGAATATCAAACCCCCATCCAAACCTGAAAAAGCTAAGGGGCCGGTGACCCTTGGCCGAACGACCTTCATAGACGAAATCTATAAGAAAACAGAATCTCAGCCATCAGTAGGCCTCAAGAAAAACATTTCTAAGCCGCCTACTAGTTCCCTTCAGGACACAGGATCACCATCTGTAGCCTGCGCTGAGGTGCATAGTCAAACTGAAGAGCAGGACTTTCAAGAAATTGAGAATTCTACTCCAGAATTATTGCAGGAAGGGAACTCTAGCAACTTTTGTGAGGGAGAAGGAGAAACAGGGGAAACCAAGGAACCAAAATCCCCTATTGAAACGAATCAGCCATTAGATAGCCCAGATAAGGGGAGTGCTGCGAAAATCATTGGTGAAGGAAATCAATCTCCTCAGACACCTGGTATTCTCATTATTCCAAATAAAGGAAGCGCTATTAAAAAGATCCCTGTCAAAACTGTTCCCACTCAACCTAGGAATACCCTCCTAGATATCCCAGAAGGTTACTGGCATATATTCGATCCCATGGCTCAAAACCAACCAAACGCTCAAAACCAGCCAAATACTCAAACCTCTACATTACAATATACTATAGTGGATTCTACAGCAAATGCACCCATGAAAGCTATCCCTCTTCAGCATATCCCTACATTTCACGGACTCACATCAGAAGATCCGGATGCATTCTTATTCGAATTCGATGTGTTATGTAGGGGGTACGATTACACCACCGATCGCCAAAAATTGAAATTATTTCCCTCTACATTGAAAGGGGCTGCTTTAAGATGGTTTATGGGGCTAGGTGGTGGGGTCATCAACAATTGGGATCAAATGAAAGAATCCTTCTTAAAGAAATATCAGGATTATTGTAGGTCTAGAGAATTAAAAGACGAAATATTTCAAATGACAGCCAGACCAAATGAAACATTAGAGGAGTATGTGGAACGTTTTCAGTATAATTTACAAAGATCTCCTTATGCATCGCTACCTTTACCTGATAATGTGTTAAAAACCGCATTAATGAGGGGCATGAAGGAACAATGGATTGAAACATTAAACATTATGGGCAAAGGGGATATTTATCAAGAGAATTTTACTGACATCCTTGACTTATGTATCAGGAGTTCGAGAGGCAGCACAAGAATAAAACCGACAGAATACGATCGGTCTGCAAGAGATAACAAAGTATCAGCAGAAGGAGTAACACGTGCAGAAATTGGAAATTTATTAGAAAATTTTAAAACCGATATTATGGGGACACTAACTACACAACTTGATATTGTGCAGGCTAAACAGAAGCAGCTGGAGGCAGAACAGAATTTGGCAATCTTCTGCCCCCGATGCAGAAAAAAACATAGCCACAAGGAGTGTCCATTGGATAAAGTCCAAACATGGGCCATCTGTACAAAAGATCACCTTACGGAGAGCTGCCCCTCACTTCCTGGATTGAAAGCGGTATATAAGGAAGCAGAAGAGGAACCAGAATCGGTGAATTCGATCAACCAGCGCCGCCTGTGGCAGCCGAGACAACCTGGTATGTTTCCGGACCCAACCTCTTTCTTTCAAAACCCACAATATAATGCTCAACAATATGGTATGTGGCAAAATCAATCTCAACCCCCATTTACAAACTGGTCACCACAATCGTTTCCTTCTTCAAATTCATGGCTGAATCAAACAAGCCAAACTGGTTGTCCGAATTTCCCTTATACTCCACCATATTGGCAAAATGGCCCATACCCTTCACAGTGGACTCCCTCTACTTCACAAAGTTCACCCTGGCAGACAAGCTGGCAAAGACCGATGTACCACCCAGCTGGAACTATTCCGCTCCCTCAACCTACTCTGCCAGCCTTACAACAAAACCCCCAGTCTAACCTGAGACCGCAACTCCCAGCCCAACCCGATCCCAATCCAAATAACAGACAGGTCCAATCTATCCAAATCATAGAATCACCAGAAACAGGACCTGACTTGAGGGAGTGCAATGACCTTCAGTTAATATCTGGACGTATAATTGAAACTGAGGGAGATAAAACAGTTCATATTGAAGATCAGCTACCCAGAGAACATCAGTCACAACAGGAGGATGTAAATAAGCAACAAACTCATAATCAAGCAACCACATCCTCTCCTCCGTTCCCAGAACGATTAGCCATACCTCGATCCATACAATATCCTGACTTTGACATTCTGGGAGAATTACAAAATCTGTACATAAAAATTCCATTGCTCCAAGCCATTCAAGACATTCCCATATACGCAAAAACTATAAAAGAATTGTGCATAAAGAAACCAAGGAGGAATATAACAAATAATCCAAGAGTCCAAGTAGTCGGTACCTTATCTGACCTATTGTCTGGAAGAGAAACACCCCTTAAATCTGAAGACCCCGGGAACCCAATTATAACTGTTCAAATTTATGGTCAGACCCTGTCTAATGCCTTAGTTGATCTAGGGGCTGCAATTAATATTTTAACAACCACAACTTGCCAAAAGCTCGGCATTACATCTGTAGAACCCACCTCCACTTTGTTGGAATTGGCTGACCGATCTGTGGTTAGACCGGAGGGTACTCTACATGATGTCATGGTCTCTGTAGAATCCTGGGAGTATCCAACCGATTTCCTGATAATTAATCCAAAAACCCGACTTGATGGACATCCGCTAATTTTAGGTAGGCCTTGGCTTGCCACTGCCGATGCCTACATTGGTTGTCGACAGGGAAATATGACCATAACCAGAGGACCGAATAGCAAAAATTTAGTTCTATATCCTCCAGCGCAGCCAAGTGTCACAATGATTAAAACTAATAAACACCCTGTATCATACCTTACTGATAACATCAGATCTCCATTAACTATACAAGAGGCACTCGATTTCAAAGATCAAACAGAAGACGATGCCATTAACAATTTCATTACTCAAACTGAACCTCGTACACAGTGTCACATGATAGAAGCAGCATTTGATAATGAATTGGAAGAGGATCCTTTGAAAGATATTCATGACCAAACGATACCTGTCACTCCTATTGCACATAGTAAAACTGTGGAAATTGCACCTGGGAAAACTTTAAACATCAATGCTAATCTCACACCTGAACAAGAAACAAAGCTCATCCATTTGTTAACAAAATATCAAGAAGCATTTGCATGGGACTACCCTGATATGAAAGGAATCGATCCCCAGTTATGTACACACCACATTTATATAGAAAAGGATGCCAGACCTGTGCGTCAGCCACAAAGGAGACTTAACCCCCATCTAAAAGATGTCGTAAAAACTGAACTTCAAAAGCTTTTAGATGTGAATTTTATCTACCCTATTTCTGATAGTAAATGGGTCTCTCCACTTGTGGTAGTACCAAAGAAGAACGGGAAATGGAGAATTTGTGTGGATTATAGGGAACTAAACAAGGCAACACAAAAAGATCATTTTCCTCTTCCTTTCATAGATCAAGTATTGGATACTTTAGCAGGGAAGAAGTTATTTTCTTTCCTGGATGGCTTTAGTGGATACAATCAGATTCAGATTGCCTCTGAAGACCAGGATAAAACTACCTTTACTTGTCCCTGGGGAACATTTTCCTATCGAGTTCTACCTTTTGGCCTATGTAATGCTCCTGCCACATTTCAAAGGGCCATCCTTAGCATTTTTGCAGATTTAATAAATGATGGACTTGAAGTTTACATGGATGACTTTACACCATATGGAGATGATTTTGATCCAGCTCTAGACACCCTAGAGAAAGTCTTACAACGCTGCATTGTCACCAAGCTTTGCTTAAGCAATGAAAAATGTTTTTTGATGATGACTGAAGGACTTATCCTAGGACACTATGTCTCAGCAGCCGGCATTCAGGTAGACCCGGCCAAAATCCAAATACTTTTGCTTATTCCCACTCCTACTACTCAAACAGAGGTACGCAACTTTCTTGGATTTTCAGGTTATTATAGACGATTCATAGAGCATTATTCGTACATTGCTGCTCCGTTATATGCACTAACTGGTAACGTTGATTTTCTTTGGACAGACAAATGTGACCGTGCTTTCGAGGATCTAAAGAAGCTGGTATCCACAGCCCCAGTCCTTCGAGGACCAAACTGGGACCTACCATTCCAGATATCATCTGATGCCTCAAATACAGCCATTAGCGCAGTCCTTGGGCCGGAAGAGGATAAAAAACCATATGCCATCTATTACATTAGCAAGAATTTATCCCCTGCTGAATTGAATTACACTGTTACTGAAAAAGAATTCCTAGCTGTAATACATGCTGTCAATAAATTTAGACATTATATTACAGGCTACCCTGTTATCTTGTATACAGACCATTCTGCTATAAAATATTTAGCAAATATGCCTGTCACAAATGCCAGAGTAACTCGATGGTTAATCTTATTGCAGGAATTCGACATCACAATCAAGGACCGCCCTGGCAAAGAAAACCCTGTAGCCGATTTTCTTTCGAGAATACCAAAATCCAGCGATGCAGCAGTAGTGGAAGATCAATTTCCGGATGAGCACCTGTTTGTTGTTGCCGTTAAAACGCCCTGGTATGCTGATGTTGCCAACTACCTCGCAGTAGGTAAATTACCAAAACATTTAACTCCTAATGAGCGCAAGCAGATCATTCAGAAAAGTTCTCGATTTTCGTGGATTGGAGGCTATTTGTTTCACACAGGAGCAGACATGCATATAAGGCGATATGTTAGAGAGGATGAAATCTTTGACATCCTAAAAGCCTGTCACGATGGACCGTGTGGGGGGCACTTCGCTGAGCGTAGAACTGGACATAAAGTATTGCAGACAGGATATTACTGGCCTACGATCTTCAAAGATGCAAAGAAGTTTGTCCAAGCCTGTGACAGCTGCCAGCGAGCAGGACGACCTGGTCAAGCCGATGAGATGCCTCTGAAACCACAGTTAGTCATCGAACCATTCGAGCGATGGGCTCTTGATTTCGTTGGACCCATCAACCCCTCATCAAATCAGAAAACATATATTTTGGTGGCAACAGAATACGTCACCAAATGGGTTGAGGCAGAAGCATTGCCAAGAGCCACAGAGGACTCTGTCATACAGTTCCTGTTCCTTCTATTTGTTCGTTATGGCCTTCCTAGGGAAATAATTACAGATGGAGGACCACAATTTGTTGGGCATAAATTAGGTGCAACACTTAACAATTATCATGTCCAGCATAAGATCACTACTCTATATCACCCACACCCGAATGGGCAGGTAGAAAGTAGCAATAAGATAATAGAATCAATCCTAACGAAAACCATTGCATCACATAGGCGTGATTGGGCTACCCGACTACCTGAAGCACTCTGGGCCTATCGAACCACATGGAGGAGCACCACCGGTTACTCACCTTATCAATTAGTGTTTGGAAAACAACCCATTTTTCCCATAGAATTCGAAATCCAAACATTACGGACAGCACAGGAAGTTGGCCTAGATCTAAGCGAGGCACAACTCAATCGACTACAGCAGATCAATGAATTAAATGAAATTCGGCTCTCTGCATTACAAAATACAGCATTGATTCAACAGCAGCGAGCCAAATGGCACGATGCGCTCATCAAGAACAAAGTCTTCCACGAGGGAGACTGGGCTTTGTTATACGATTCTCAGTTTCAGGACTTCCCTGGAAAACTTCAGACTCGATGGTTGGGACCATACAAAATCCAGAAGGTGCATGACAATGGAACCCTTACTCTAATCACCATTGACGGTTCTGGATATGCATTCAAAGTAAATGGCCACCGAGTCCGTCTCTATCGTAAACCACTCACTCGGGAATCCTTCTGCCAGCAGCTACACTGAGACACTGATATGGAGATCTTAGGAGAGGAAGAGAAATCTTCCTCACCTGTAATTCATTAAGGGTTCATTTCTTTTTGCAATTTGTACATAAGTTCTTGTTTTTTTGAGTGGTTCTTGTACATAAGTTTGAATTAAATATTTTCTTGTCATTTTTTTTGCTGTTCCTTTTCTTTTACAGAGTTTGATTTTTTCTTTTCTAATAGCATATGCATGTTTTTTTCTATATGTTGGTTTTTGCTTGTTTTGCTGTTCCTTTTCTAAAGGAACAGCATTCGGGATCTCTGCTGTTCCTTTTTCAAAGGAACGGCATTATTACATTTTTCGCTGTTCTTTTTGGTTATCACTGTTCTTTGTTTTCAAAGAAACAGCATTCGGGATCTCTGCTGTTCCTTTTTCAAAGGAACGACATTATTACATTTTTCTATGTTCTTTTTGGTTATCACTGTTCTTTGTTTTCAAAGAAACAGCGTTCTTTTATTGCTGTTGTTCCTTTTTTTTCAAAGGAATGAAATTTTGAGTGTTTTTCTAGTATTTTTATTTTTGCTGTTCCTTTTTCCAAAAGGAACGGCATTTACATTTTTTTTGCTGTTTTTTATCATCCGTTGTTGTTTCTTTTTCAAAGAAACACCACTCGCATACTTCTGCTCTCCTTGTGAAACAGCTTATTCTTTTGCTGATCTAAATTGAGGATGCTTCTTGCCCGTCTTCTTTCTAGTCTTTAAGATACAGCTATGTATTTCTGCAATGACATATAAAATCACAACATACCGAAATCTGCAAACCATAAATCGCTATATCTATAAGGCTCTGCATTAGTAAGAGGAAAAATGGAAGGACATACTTATTTCTTACCTTTTGTTGACATGGTTTTACTAATTTTGCCCTGATTGGTTATCTTTATCATGCTGATTCCCTTAAACTTTTTTTATTAGTACTTGGGAATAAGAGCAAAGAGTTTATATCCTCCTATTGAGATGATAAGACTTCTTCTACCATTCCTACTCTTAAGGAGTGTTGAACCACCCTTTGTGTATAAATAAGGAAAAGTATTCTATGAAAAAGAAAAATATGTGAACTTTCAAATGCAGGATAGGGGGTCTCATCGAGAGCCAGCCTACCATGATCATGAGGATGGAAGTGAAGTGGCATTCCCATTCTGGCCACCACACCAGGGATATGGTCCAAAAGGTATATCAAATAAACAAACCTTGGAACAGGAGGTCTCATCATGAGCCGGCCTGCCCACGTTTCGCTCTTTCCTCGTGAATGGCATTATGGTTAACTGGTCACCAAGCCAGCATAATGGTCTACATTTTGATATAACAACATTCCTAAGTACACAAAGGATTATGGTTCTGAGGGTAAAAAACAACTCTGCCAAGGTTATGGACACCTGTTGGCAGCAGAGTACTGTTAATGGTATTGAAGTCACCTTGCTTACACCAATAGGTAAGATACTAATACTCTTTTGTTTCTTATATCCGAGCAACTAATCATATGTCATTTCCCGATTTATATATCGCATGAATATTTATCATTACCAATCATGGCAACGGAAGTGACCATGACCACTTGAGATTGGCAAGTACGATACATGCCCTATCCATCAGCCTCAAATCATAACACAACAGCCTCTTATATAACACGCGATCCATTCTCCGCCTCGATTTCGGTAATCTGTTGTCCTTTTTCAACATGGCATAATTCCATATGATGTTCCTTTCTGACGTGATTGCAGACCGGGTGCCGCTCCTTTATTTGCCGGCTGGGACAGCCTATCACATTGCGGGGGGGGAGGTTCACCTCATCATTCCCTGAATTACGTGTCAAGCTCACCATTCGGGAAAGCTAGCATACGACGGTTTGGCATGGTTTAACGGCATGGCATTTCTATTTTTGTCACAAGTTACTTTCTGTTGCACTGTTGCATACTCTGTGTTTTTTTGAAACCTTGCCGTGTTTCATACAGAAAACGTAGTTGCCGTTCCATTTAGAATCTACAGTGAAACTATGGGAGGAAGAGCAATTCGAAGCGAGCCTCAACAGTTGACGGTATCTGCTGCTGCCCGGGAGATCCTGGAAAGAGCAGGATGGTTGAATTATTTCAATCGCCTACAGGAGTCCAACGAAACAGTGGCGATGGAATTCTTGCAGAACCTACAAGATGATCACTCCATAGTAAGAGGGAAGCGGATAGCGGTTACTGATGACATAATTGCGGAAGTTTCAGGGCTCCCAGCCACCGGACCGGTATGGACATTAAAAAAGGAACGATTACAGAAGGTCATGGAACTGTTTCAGGACGAAGGCTAGAATTTGACAATTAAAGGGAAGGGAGTTCTGCCAGCAACCCTAGGTGAACCCTGGATGGAGCTAGCAAGAACGGTGCAGAGTTATATTACTTGCGAAGGAAGAAAAGACGTGGTAAGACCACGACACCTTAAACTTTTAGCTGCTTTAAAGCAGAGATGCTCTGTGAATTTACCCGCACTCCTGAACTCCTTACTGCATGATGCTGCACAAAGTATGAAAAAGGCACAGCACGTAGAATCAATCGTTAGTCATCATGGGTTGATACGACTAGTTGTTAGTTATGGTCTCAACCAACAGCAAAGCAGCTGGGAAGAGTTGATTGCACAAATTGAGGGGGGATTGACAGGACCATCCCCAAAACGCAGACATTCTATAAGCACACCGAAGTGTCCGGCAAAACTCGGAGAACATGTTGCTAGTACATCAGAACAACCAGAGTTACATCAAGAATCGGCAAAGCGTAAGCATGCCATTGATTCACCCGAGCAACCAGAGGAACCCAGAAAATCAGCTCGGTTAGCTCAGATGAGAGGAAGCATAAATAAGCCCAGAAATCAGCCCGGTTGGCTCGGATAAGAGGAAGGCTGGAAAAGCTTCAGGGAAGCACCAGCCAACCAGTGATAATTGAAGATGAGCAACCCGAAGAAGAAGCAGCCGAGCCTTCGGGAACAGAAATAGAAGCAGAAACTGAACAGGAGGAAGAAATGGGACAACAGGAGGATAGCCCATTACAAGACCTACTGGGAGATGATGACTTGGCCGCAGTCCTAGCCAATATGAGTAAGTATGGTCAACCTTCTAGTTCAGAGGGCCCCCACGACAAACCCCAAGAAGAAAACATGCCTGTTCATGATGAAGAGGAGGAAAATACTGAACGGGAACAATCTGTTCCCAGGTCACAAGAGGAAATTCTAGAGGAAGTAGGAGCAGAGACAACATCCGCTCAGGAAGAGACAGAACCAGTCGAGGCTCCTACCCCTGAACAGCCAGAGCAGAGCAGTGAAGAAGAACCCCAAGAGGAAGATTTAGCAACTAGTCATGATCCAGTCCGTAGCAGACAGACTGCTGTTCCTTCGAATGAAACATTGGAAATTAAGAAGTTGCGGAGGGAACGGAATAAATTTTTGAATACGATAACCCAGCTCAGACAACAAATTAGGATTCTGAAAAAGAACCAGAAGGTAAGAAATACCGGAGGGAGGAAAAAGAAGGCCAACAAGCGGCCTGCTGTTCAAAACCCTACTGAGAATCCAGCTGCCGTTCCAAATGATGTTGAAGAACAGACGGGTGTTCGCGTTAAAACAAAAAAGGATGATATAAGGATCAGTGACAAGCAAATTCAGACAGAGGCACCACCATCAGGGGTAATAAGGGTTCTGAACTCCAAACAGCATAATAAGAAAGTTCAGGTAAAACTCCCGGCCTCCACTGACCTATGGAAAAAAGATCCGAAAACGAAAACCTTGCATAAGATGGTGAAGCAAGCCCAGCAAGAAGCCGAACATCTTAGAGAGCAAACGGTTCCCCAAGAAAAATATGAAGAGTTACAGCAGCAATTAAGGGACGTCAGTCAATCCAAAAGCCAGGCCTTTGAAGGTTGGAAAAAGGAACAAGAGGATGTTGCACAGGTAACCAGTAGACTAAATACTGTTATCAAACAGATGAATGACTTGTGTTCTTTATACAATGATGTTTTAGCATGTAGGGCCCCTGCTAAAAAATATGCTCTATTTTTATTAGAACGGTACTTACAATTAAAAATAAAAGTTGTTAGAGCAGGTACCCCAATACAAATTAACACTGTCAATGACTTTATAGACTGTTGTAAACATTATGGAGTGAAAGTCCAGAGGTTGTTGTGTGAACTTTATTTGCACGACCTTGTGCTAAGTCAGGAGACTGAATTAAACCCTGGCCCTTTCATTGGAGACATCCAATTCCAAGCATTCATTTCATTCGGGGTTAATCAGATTAAGTGGCTCAAAGCCTATGATACTTTCCAAGGTCAGGAAAATGGTCTAGATTTACGGGTTAGGGCTGAGCCTAGGAACCCAGTACAGTTGTGGAGAGTTCATAGAAATCTTATAACGGCTCCCGGTGCCATTGAAACATTAGGACCTATGCATGAGGCACTCATTCAAGAGAGTTTAGAGTATTTTCTTTCTATCAAAGACTTGGCCATTAATGCAGCCAAATTTCGATATCGAATCTCTGATCCACACATCCAGCTCAGAGAACCATTTAAGTATGAGAACTTTGAGTTAGCTGCCGACCGTTTGAACCTCTATGGTGAGACCATTCTGAAAGCAGGATCATCCTGGTTAGGGTATAGATTTCGCACTCCAATTATTTGGCACCCTGCACCCGGATACCAGGCCCTGTATGATATTCCTGAGGGACAAACAGGTCAGTTCTTTGACTATCTAATCACTCAACATGGTTGTAGGCCTCCGCATGAGACTCCTTCTCCAGCATATTCTCTCACTGCATTACATGTCAACTACAATGTTTTCTTGAGGACATGAAACAAGGTAAGCAGGGGGGTGTGTGGAGTACTAAAAAGGTATGCTTTTGATCATTATTTCAGTGGCTTTTTAATAGAATTTGTGAACCTTTGTGTGTCATGAATTTGGGAATTAATAGGTATGCTTTTGATGACTATTTCAGTGGCTTTTTAATAGAATTTGTGAACCTTTTTGTATCATGAATTTGGAAAGTAATAAGGAACCATAACAAAACATGTGAGAATTGATATGCAAGACTTAGCCACTGATAATGGTTATTTTCTGTACAGGAAAAGGAGAAAACGAGGAATTTCCGTTCCAAAGGAAAGGACAAAGTCGAGATAACTGCTGTCCCTCTGAACGAGAACCGAATGCAAACAAGGCTAAATAGATTACAGCAAATCGGCTCGGAAAAGAAGGAGAAGACACCAGCTCGGCGCCAAAGAAAGGAAAGGATGAAGAATTAACAGTTTGGCGAATCCCTCAGGATCTTCGATCCTGAGGGATCGCTGCTTTATTTATCATGTTACTTGGACATCTCCGCCATCACCTTTATATAAAGGGACAACACTGTTAGCTTGATAGATAGGATACGCTTTTATGTAATTTTCTGTAAAACATCAACTTTGATTATTGAGTCTCGTTGAGAACTGGTTCAATGTATTTTTGACCGATGCATTAATAAAAGCTTGGTGATTATTTCATCTCTGCGTCTGGATTAACTTAAAGCGGTGTATCCTTGGAGGCTAAGGGCCCGGCCCCGAAGGACACTTGCTTCTGTACCATTACGACTTGACTTTTGTGTGGTTTGTTTATCATTGTTATTTGGTAATTTGATATGCTTTATAAGTTCATATTACATGCTTTGTTAAAGATTGAATCATTGAGGTTTTTTACAGATAGAATCGTGTGTTGACTCCGCATCAAGTTATTAATCCTTTCAAGAGTTAATTGCATGTTCTTACTGTTTTGTTACAGAGCTGTTATACTAAACGTTCGTGTTGTGCGCGTTTCTGATTTATCAGTACTGTTCCATAATTCATTAATAGTTATTGCTGTTCCATTAGTGTGATTTGTGTGAATTGGCCTTTAGAGCAAGAATGTTAACCGATTGCATAGAGAGTATTTGGGTTAAAGTACAACTCATGACTTAGTTATTTAATTGTTGTTCTATTTTAGACTTGTTGTTCCATTCTAATTGGCCGTTCAACTTTATTCGCTTATTGCCCCCATTTCTTACAGCTTGCTGTTTGGTGTGAGATGATCTAAGGCCGTAGTGAGCAGTGGCAATACCGTCTAGCCCTGTGCTCATGGTCTATGCTCTAGTTTTCTCCATCAGTTTCCCTAAGGGATGGGTTATCACTGCTAACCCTTGACCGATAAATTATTGAGGCTGTAGTGATTTATCCTTTAAGTAATTTCCATATTGCAAGCATCCGTTTACTCTCGTATTTTCTTAAGCACCGCATTACTAGCATTACCTCGATGTCGTATAGTTCTCGGGATTGAGTCACTCTTTGTAATAACAAAACGCTCCCGGATTGACATATTAATGTGAGGTAATTAGAGGTGAAAGAGACCCTTTTTATAGCTCTACACTTATCTGCCAAGATTAAACTGTTTGGTCAGATATTTATTCTCTAATCTACAACATGAAATTGAAAAATGAATGAGTGAAGTTTAAACAGTTTGAATCTTCATAAATTGTGGCAAAAGTTTGTCAAGATGCACACAATTGCTTATTTACAAAATTGGAATAGTAGTGGCATTTGGATTTGCACACTTTCATTGGTCTATTTTTTGCTTGGGGTTCATTTCTTTCACTTTTTTTGACCATTTTATTCTTTTTACCCTTTGATTTTTCTTTTAGGGTATACCCTCTTTACATTTTTTAAATTTTTTGATTTTTTGATATTTTAAGAATATGGAACACCTTTGCACAAGTAAAAGGTTTGAACATATTGCATAGTTCAATAAGACAATCATGAAAAATGACACCTCTTGGTATAGGAGGCTAACAGGACCTATGAGGAAAAATTCACCACGTGGTGAAGAATACTATATCTTATTCATTGATGATTTCTCTAGAATGTGTTGGATTGGGCTGCTTAAACACAAATATGAATCATTTGAGAAATTTTAGATCTTCAAAGCACTGGTTGAAAATGAATTAGATCTAAAAATCAAGTGTCTTAGATCTGATCGAGGAGGAGAATATACATCCAATGAATTCCTTGAATTTTGTGAACAACATGGCATAAAAAGACAGTTTTCTGTAGTTGGCACTCCACAACAGAATGGCGTTGCAGAAAGAATGAATAGAATAGTTCAAAAAATGGCTAGAGCTATGCTTGATGATTCCGGAACACCTGACACATTTTGGGGAGAAGCAGCACATACAACAATAAATATTCTTAACAAGGCACATGTTCATGTAAATAGTGATAAAACTCCATATGAACTCTGGTATGGTAATTCTCCCACTGTAAAGCATTTTAGAATTTTTGGAAGCAAATGTTTTATCAAAAATAATGATGAAAAACTTGGCAAGTTTGAACCGAGAGCAGTTGAAGGAATATTTCTTGGTTACTCCTCTACGAGTAGGGCATATAAATGTTACAATAAAAGACTTCGAAAGATTGTTGAATGTATAGATGTTGTTATTGAGGAGTGTCCAGCAGCTCCAAAAGAAGAAAAACAAACAACAAATGAAGACGATGATGATGACACATATACTTCTACATCAAATAGTAATGATACAAACAGTGAACCCAGTGAAGAACCTGAAGATGATTTGTCTGAAAAGTATCCATCCAGATATGTTCAAAAGAATCATCCAGAATCTCAAATTTTGGGAGAAAAGGGATCAGGTGTACAAACAAGAAGGACTCTTGTGGGATCTTCTAGCAATCTGGCATTTCTGTCCACTATTGAACCTCACAATGTCAGTCAAGCTAGCAAAGATGAAAGTTGGATTCAAGCTATGAATGAAGAGCTTGATCAAGTTGAAAAGAATCACACTTGGGAATTAGTACCAAGACCTCATGACAAAAATGTCATTGGAACTAAATGGATATTCAAAAACAAGTTAAATGAGAATGGGGATGTTATAAGAAATAAAGCTAGACTTGTTTACAAGGGGTATGCTCAACAAGAAAGTATAGACTTTGAAGAAACCTTTGCTTCTGTAGCCAGAATTGAAGCCATAAGAATGTTTCTTGCTTTTTCAAGCTTCCAACAAATCAAAGTTTATCAAATGGATGTTAAATCTTCTTTTCTCAATGGTGATCTAGAAGAAGAAGTTTATATAGAACAACCAGAAGGATTCATCTTGGGAAATGATGAAAAATTTGTTTGTAGACTTAAAAAGGCTCTATATGGTCTCAAACAAGCTCCAAGGGCATGGTACTATCATCTTGAAAAATATCTTCATCAACAAGGATTTTCAAAAGGGTCTGCTGATAGCAACTTATACACAAAAACTAAAAATGAAAAACTATTGATTGTGGTTTTATATGTTTATGATATCATTTTTGGAAGTAATGAAGAGTCTATGAGTCAGAAATTTGCTTCTGATATGCAGCAAGAATTTGAAATGTCTTTGCTTGGGGAACTAACATTCTTTCTTGGCTTGTAAGTGCAACAAGCAACAGATGGCATATTCTTATCACAAGCAAAATACCTCAAGCAAATCCTAAAGAAGTATGGCATGGAAGATTGCAAACCTGTAAGTACACCAATAATAATCAAATGTAATCTCAGTTCTAATGATGATTCCCCGATGGTGAATCAACCAGAATATAGATCTATGATAGGAATTCTACTTTATCTCACTGGGACAAGACCAAACATCATGCATTCAGTTGGGATTGTTGGAAGATTCCAAGCTAATCCAAAAGAGTCTCATTTTCAGGCTATGAAAAGAATATTCAAATATCTACAAGGAACTCAAGACTTTGGAATATGGTATCCAAAGAATGCTGATCTTACTCTTCATGCATACCCTGATGCAGATTGGGTTGGAAGTGTTGATGATCGGAAAAGCACTAGTGGTGGTGCATTCTATATGGGGCCCTGGTTAGTATCTTGGTTTAGCAAGAAGCAAAGCTCTATTGCCTTATCTACAGCAGAAGCATAATATGTGGCTGATGCATCATGTTGCACTCAACTTCCCTGGATGATGCAAACATTAAAAGATTTTCAAATCAAATGTTCACCTCCTATCTCAATTATGTGTGACAATACAAGTTCCATCAGTATTTCAAAGAATCCTGTTATGCATTCCAAGACCAAGCACATTCCCATCAAATATCACTTCTTACGTGAACAAGTGCTTGAAGAAAAGGTGAAATTGGAATATGTTCCCTCCAAATAACAAGTTGCTGATATATTTACCAAACCTCTACCTAGGGAAGCATTTGAATATCTTAAACAGAAACTGGGAGTAGTCTCTGCCATGTAGAGGATCAGGTCTACTTAAATACAGAAGATTAAATTGGTTGTGAGGTGCTGTTAGGCATTTCTGATTGCACCAGCTAAGGGGGAGCATTGGTCATATGAAAAGGATGCATTATTGGTCATATTATGTTTGAAGATGCAGCATGATCTCAGGGGGAGCATGGTATTCTCGGTTCAAAGGATCTTGATCAAATCTTTGCCATTGATGTCAAAGGGGTAGGAAAAGCCACAAAGGGCGTCTATAAGACAACCAGAGGAAGAGTATTGCCATAAATTCCAAAGGGGGAGATTGTTGGAAATGTTGTCATTGATGGCAAAGGAAGTGGCACAGAAGGAGCATCTGAACAGCAACAAGGCAAAGACAGAAGCAAGGAGCAGCATTACACAAGAATCATAGATAGTAACAGAGAGATAGCAGAGGCAGCAAAGAGACCAGCAGAAAGAGCAAAGAAGCAGAGAGGAAGCAAGGCAGTAGACAATGCAGAGACAGAGTAGGAGAAAAAGGCCATCAAATAGAAAAGAATAAGTGAATGGTAATCTGTGATAAGTAAGAAATCCATTGAAGGAATTAATGGTCACAGAGATATGATGAATGTAGCGAAGATTACAATTACGATGGACCATAGTACAGTGATCAACTTGCGGAATCAATAACTTGAGTGTGTTGTTAGAAGCGGAACTGTGACAGGATAGAACTCTGAACATGCAATGGAAGATTGATATAGTACATATATCATAGAAGAATTGAAGACAGAGTGACATTGTGTTGTGTCAAGGTCGGAAGGTAGCAACCAATGTAAAGAATGTATGTTAAAAGACTCAAACGAAATTGTGAACAAAGCGTTAAACTTAGCAATGGAACTATAATAAAAGGCAAAACCTTAAAGCGCAACTTAATTATAATAATACATTGAAAAGGCGATGGAACCCTGCGTGGAAGAGCGGAACCATGACCAAGTGAATAGTGAAGGCCGTTTATGGTTTTCATCGCACCACCTATGCGAAGTGAGTGGTATTTGAGGAGTTGGGAGCGATTCCATAAATCACTCGACATGTGGCAAGGAGGACCCACGGAAAACCGCTTGTCACTGTGCGCCATCGCGTGTTATAGTTCAACCCAGGATGCCCAACGATATCATTGAGCACCATTGATCTGGGAATGGGTCATCGAACGATCATCATTTGTTGAAGGTGCGCGAAGATTAACACAGGTACGGCGGGCCATCGCACGTTAACATTCGGCATCAGAAGTTGAGCGATATGCATATACGTCGCTGATCTAGAAGCTTGCTAATCTAACGATGATCGGACGCTGGACTTGCGTGAAATTTACTTATGGTACCATGCGCGTATTTGATTGGATATTGACTATATTTGTGGGATCGGGGTCAAAGGTTTATAATATTGTTTGAAAGCGTTAAAATGTGAAAGGTTAACCTTAATCCTAAAGTTAAGTTCAAAAGTATTAAATTAATTATTTAAATACCAAGATCAATAGAACAGTGAGAGTTATGGAGACCCTGCTGGATTATCTATTTTGACCCCATCCAGGAATACCATTATCAAGTGAATGGTTTTGACCCAAGGTTTTAATAAAGGCGAAAACTATATAAAGTGATGAGAATCATGAAGAAGTGTGTGCATGTGAAAGGGTTGATAATAAACAAATCTCTTTTAGAGATATCTGAATGAATAAACTCTGATATATCTAAATCTATGGTGCACCTATGAATATGATGATTGATCAAGATCTCTAAATCAGATAATGATTAATTCCTGGTTTAATTGATTGACGAAATGATGAAGAACGTATGCATGAGTAAGGGTTGTGAATGAATACTTCACTTTGAAGTATATCTGTATGGAATGGGTAACAGATTGCTAAGAAATATGAATTAAGGATGCACCTCTGAAGAAAATAAATCTGGTGGCCTGCAAGGTATGTTGTGTGGAAGTGGATGAAACGTGGTCCGAAGTAGATTTGAGCGTCGAAGCCTTCAGTGAGGGGGTTGTAGCTCCCTTCCAGTGGTAGATGGTAAATGAGAGCAAGGGGTTAAAGCTTCAGGAGAGGCTGGTAAACGAGAAAATGTTGTAGCTTTCTGCAGGTGGGTGCCTGCATGCTGGTATAAGTCTGCGCCAACATAAAATTGTAAAAAAATTTCTTTATAATAAATATTGAAGACTGAGATAACAACAGCGGTGGTTTTCTCCCGAATTGGGTTTCCACCTTAACTCCTGGTGTTCATGTGTGTTGCTTATGTTTTATGGTTTTTTCTGTTATTTCTGTTCATGCTGACTGCTGATCTGATGAATAATTGATGCAATGATCTAAGTAAAGATATAATAAGATCTCTGGACATACAAGTTGGATGCAGTAATGTAACATATGGTTTTAAGAAAGAAAAAAATTGTCAGTCAGCTCTAAATACTGATTCACCCCCACTCTCAGTATTTTTCCCAACATGATATTGAGAGAAAACCTACAAAACTGATAAAAGGATAGGGATTGGCTCAACTCATGACAGAAAAAAATTTCCAAGCTCTGGATATTAATGAACTGGATAACGAACAAGAGATGGTGACTCCACAAATCAGCCAGGCCTTCTTAGATTCACCTTGGTATGCTGATATAATTTATGTATTGTTAAACATGCAGGCTCCTCCAGGGTTATCCAGAACGAAAAAAAGGTTTTTAAAGATGACATATTTGAAGTATTGTATTTTAGATAATGTTCTCTTTTGGAAAAATAATGATGGTATTTTATTAAATTGTTTGTTAAAAGACGAAGCTGACAAGGCTCTCAATGAATTCCATGCAGGAGACTGTGGTGGACACCTTTATTGGAAATCAACTGTAAATAAGATCCTAAGAGCCAGATTCTATTGGCCAACCTTGTTCTCTGATGTAAATAAATTTGTCACTGTTTGCCATAAATGTCAAATTTTTGAAGGCAAGAGAAAATTATTACCTTTACCCTTGAAACCAATTTCCACTGAAAAACCTTTCCAACAATGGGGCCTGCATTTCATTGGAGAAATCCATCCTCCTTCTTCTGGCCAACACAAATGGATCCTCACTGCCATAGACTATTTTACTAAATGGATTGAAGCAATTCCCTCCAGACAAGCCAATGACTCTGTAATCATAGGATTCCTAGAGACCAATATACTATCAAGATTTGGCTGTCCTGAAAAAAGTATAACTGATAATGCTGCTGCTTTCAAATTGAAAAAGATGATAAGTTTCTGTAATAAATATCATATCACTCTAGGCCATTCCACATCCTATTACCCTCAGGGTAATGGACTAGTTGAATCTTCCAATAAGAGCCTCATTAATATTATTAAGAAACTATTGGAAGAAAATAAGAAAAATTGGCACAAGAAACTTATAAATGCATTGTGGGTAGACAGACTCACCACCAAAAAATCTATTGGGACAAGTCCTCATGAATTATTTTATGGTATTGAGGCTATATTTCACTCATATTTAGGAGTTCCTGTTATGAAATTACTTCAAGAAGCTCAGGTTGAAACAAATGATATTCAAAGAAGAATAAATCAGACTATCAATTTGCAGCAAACCAGAGAAGAAGTTTATCAAACATCCCAAGTATTGTAGGAGAAACTAAAGAAGATATTTTACAAAAGGACCAAGGAAAAATATTTTCAATTAGGAGACAAAGTTTTGAGATGGGATTCTAGAAGAGAGGATAAGGGAAAACATGGGAAGTTTGATTTCCTATGGAAAGGACCTTACATCATTCATGCTTTATAAGGAAATAATACCTATTTTCTGAAAAACTTGGATGGAACAGAGACTGAAGAAGTGCTAGTTAATGGTCGAATGTTAAAGCATTAATTTGATCCTATTTATTAGGATAATTCTTATTTTTAACATGTACATACTATATCCTTTGTAATGTCACAGTTTTGGGTGGATAGTAACTTGCTGAAGTTGAAGCCCGAAGAGAAGGCCCTAAGCTTCAGAAATGTTATTGTCATACATACAATAAAGAAACAAGCTAAAGAAGATTCCATGATTCAGTCATAACTACTTTGAGGCTAACTGGCCTGCTGTTCTTGAATTTTCACGAGGAAAAGCCATCCCCAAGTGGAGCCAATGTTAGACTCCTATACCAATAGGTGTCATATTTTATGATTGAATTGATGGACTATGTAATATGTTCATACATTTTCTTGTTGCAAAGGTTTTCCATATTCTAAAAAAATCAAAAAATTTAAAAAATGTAAAGAGGGTATACCCTAAAAGAAAAATGAAAGGGTGAAAAGAATAAAAATGGCCCAAAAAAGTAAAAGAAAATGAACCCCACCAAAAGAAAGGCCAAGGAAAGTGTGCAAGTCTAAAATGCCACTACTTTTTTCTCTTTTGTAATAAATAAAATTGTGTGCAACTTGTACTCTATGCCACAATTTATGAATAGTCAAACAGTTTAAGCTTGGTTAGTTCATCTTTCAATTTAATGTTTTAGAGGTAAAGAATAAAATCTAACCAAACTATTTAATCTTGTCAGATAAGTAGATAGGTAGAGTAAATAAAAGGAGCTCAACAGCTTAATCTGAGCCCTTGGATGTAATAAGGTTAGAATTAGATAGATTTCCATACGTAAAAGAAAAAGTGTGATAAGGGTTTGCCAGTTTAAGTGCACCCTAAAAAAGAAGAAAAAATGGTAGGGTAAAGTAGGTAGGGTAGGTAGATGTTGTTGAAGAATTACATGTGATGAATAATGGCTTTAGATGTGTTAAAATTTTTACTTTCATCACAAGTGCAAAGGCAGACAATACACAGGAAGAATTTCAAGCAAAGCAAAGTCAAATTATTAACTTCCCTTCTCATTTTTCCCTAAAAATTTCACTAATTTCCCCTAAGTACTAAGGTATTTGAAAATTGGAGGGGCTCAAGGCATTTCCTTGACTTTTGGAGGGACCAGACCCGCGGCCCAATAATTGGAAAAACCTAAGTACTTAAAATCATTCATCATAACATTCATTCACCTCTAAAATATCTTTTCCTAAGTAAAATCTCATTTTACTTAGGAAAATCATGAAATATTCCATAAAAACCCATTTCATGCAAGCATAAGTTAAATACATTATCCTAATGTTTTACACTTAGTGCTTTAGCTCATTTGTCATATTAATTTCTAATTTATTATTTAAATCCCTATAAGAATGACCTTATCCTATTATATATAACTCTTTTTTTATAAAAATACCCAAAAACCTATTTATTATAATTTTAGTCAAAGTATTTAATCCCCATATGTTTAAATAAAACACCCCCATTATAATACCTTTGGCTAAAATATATCTTTAATATTAATCCCGCCCCCTTTGGTAATTAGATTAATCTGATTTAATTACCATATAATAGAAACACATTGAAAAACAGTGAAAACGTGTTTTATTACGTGTTTTAAAACAAAAATAATCCTTCCTTTGTGTATTTTTATTCCCTGACTCCCTCTCGATCACTTTTCTGCGTTTTAAAAAGGAATTAATTAATCCTCACGATTAATTAATAACCTGTATCCACCAATTGAATCATCCCTGATGCGATTAATGAAAATTTAATTATATTGGGTCGGTCTGTTATTATCCCGTCACCTTATCGCCCCGACCACCATTTAATCAACCCATCTGAGATCAACAGCTATTGTCCATATCGCTAGCCATCCGTGTCCGAACGATAACGCGTGATGGCCAAGCGATTTTCTGGATCGTACAGTGCCACGCATCATTCATCATATGGAATCGCTGCCCATCCGCTCAAAACTGCCCTGTCCCAAACGTGGTGCGTTGGAAACCGCTTACCGCCTGTCTCCCCTGATGACGCCTTTGTACTTGCTGACATCATCAATCAAAAACCCAACAACCTTTTGAATTTGTGAATAAAACAAACAAATCCTTGTCATTTTCGTTATCCTATGGAGTAACCAGTGTCCCGGGCAACCAATTTCGAATTTAACTGTCAAAGTGTGCTGACTGCTACCTCGCTGAAGAAATTTGCAGTCAAATAATCCAGAGTTTATCCGCCATAGCTAGCACCTGTTTAACCACTGTTCATTTCCTGTAAACAAGTATTTACTCCAATTTCCCACTAAACTTTGTAAAAAATCCAGGTTTTGGTTTTAATTCCACACTAAAGACTGAAAAGAAGTTCAATTTGATCTTTTTTATTCCCAGAACTGCAATTATATTCCCAAACTGGTAATTGTGCTTGTTTTTCACAAAAACCCTGAATTCATTTCTGAATCCAAAAGAACTAGAAATGGAGGTTCCCGTGGCTTTAAATGTCGCACCCTTGAATGCCCCTCACAGAGATTTGGATTATTTGCCTTTAGTCGACAGAGACTTCCAAATTAAAGACCTGTTTCTCAGTGAAAATCCCCTTAGAATCTTTTTCTACTGCAGAGATAATTACTTGAGAGGTTATGGAATTTTTGGATTATGGGAATCCAATCTTCCCATGTACCTTCTCCTCTCAGTCCAAATTTTCCCTGAGATAATCCATTACTGTCATGCAAACTATGATCCCAATTTAAGAGCAGTTTTGTCCTCGAGTCACACTATCCTTTTTCCCATAATTGCTCAGTCTATCAACGAGATTTTGCAATTTCAACCTGGTCAAGCCCTCACTCCCCTGCCCATGGGAGAATTACTTGAGAAATCTACCAAATTATCCCATGAAGAGTTAAGTCATCTTTGCCAGACCTTTATGTTGCCAGAACATCAGCCCAAAGGCCCTCCCCTTTATGGTTATACTTTTTTCACTAATGAGGGCAGACTTATTCTGAATATGATATCCTTTATAATGGGTTTTAATACTAGTGAGTATGTTGATCAATTAACCCTAGTATTTTTGTTTATTTTCACCCCTGGACATCCCCCTGCTGTCAAGTATGATTTTGCTTCCTACATTACAGACAAAATCCATGACCAGTTCATGAGATTAGAGAATGAAAGAGTATTCAAGTATTCTTCTGTTATTTATCATGTCATGCTTTATTACCAATCTGAAAATTTCCCTTTCCATGTCAAAAAGCTTGATGCCAAAGGAAATCCTAGGTCTGTTATCTTTTGGTCTGCCATTACTCATAATTCCCCTGATTCCCCTTATTCCTACAATGAGTTTGTTGACCTATTTATACACCCTGCAACCACCTTGTTGACAGGAGTCTCTCCTCCTAGAGTCAATACTGAAATCAAGAAAATTCTTCAGCTATCAAAGCAATATCGGATAGGTTACTGGTACCTATACCAAAATCACACAGAAATCAGAATCTATGGATGTGAATTATGCCCATTCAAGTTGCCAAAATATGTCCCAATAAGACTCTTTGCATTAGAATATTTCAGGAAAATGAACAATTCAGATATAGTTCATTTTTGTGATGCAAATAAAAAGGCTCAACTCACGATTAAAAGTCAGCTAGGTCCCTTTATCTGCAACTCTAGAGATGCTAGAAAGGAAGTAGAAAGAATATTAGAAGATTATCTTAAATTACAAAAAAGTTTCTATTGGGTACCTTATGACCCAAATAGCTTTATTTGTGATAGAAGAATAAAAAACAAACTATCACCATACATTGATCAAAGAATCCCAGAAATTGAACAGTATGCTAATATGGATGAATTGATGGAAGGGACATTGGTAGAATAGGATAGTGAGCAGGTCAATGTTGAAAATGTAATGAAAGACCTTGAAAAAATACTTGACCTAGACTCTTTTAGATAGGTACAGATACCATGTATTGGTTCTTCTTCTGCAAGGACTTCTCAACAAAATCTACAAGAAATCAGTCCATTGGTTACAATAGCATCTAAAGGAAAAGAGAAAGAGGTTGATATCCAAATTACAGAAAAACTCAAAATGACAGAACAGCCTCAGACTTCTAAAGAACAAGGTCAAGTACAGATTCCTCCTTCTTAGACCAATGTACCAGAAATTTCAATTTTACAAACTCCTCTTAATGTAGAAAAAGGCAAGAAGAGAGATGCTGAAGCAGCTACTCCTGTCACTGGATCTTCTGGACAACCTAATGTTAAAAGACAAAAATTGAACCCTCTTCTAGAAGTGGAATCTATTCATCAGATCCCTGATAGTCAAACACAAGAAGAATTGGGTAGTCAGAAAACAGGTGCAAACAGTGGGACATCCACTACTTTACAGAGAAAAGAGCTGCAAAGGCAGCAAAGTGCAGGAGTGTCATCTTTCAAACCACCATTGAAAGATGCCTGGGACATTAAAAGAACATTCATAAATATCAAGGCAAGGAATGATCCTCTCAGACTCGAAGTTTACAATCAATGTTTGAAAATGGCTCCTAAGAATCAGCAAAGGTTGATGTTAGCTTATGACATCCAGCAGGGAAAAATGCTAATGAGTCACTTCAAACCCAAACTGCAGCAACCTCAGATAGCTGCAGATTACATCAAGACCAATTTTGAAGTATTAGCAAAGGATATTCATCCTTTAGATCAAATTAAGCTACATAAACAGACAGGTGAGATGATTTATTCTACTCTGACGGATAAATCAATGATGACTCAGAAATTGCAGGATTCAATGGAGAATAAAAATGCTTAATTAAGCCTTGAAAAAGCCTCTTCTCAGGCTAAAGACAACAGGATTAAGACTTTGGAGGAAATTATCATTGGATTGAGACATAATCCCAAAGATGTCAAGGGAATAGAGGCATTAATCAAGAAAAAATATGATGATATTGCAGCTTTGAGAAAACAACTAAAGCTACTAGCCTCAAGACATCCTTAGACTGCTGAAATTATAAAACAAAATTATGAAGAAGAATTAATGGAATTACTCTTAAAACTGAATGAGCAACTTAATGAAACAAAGAAAGAGCTTGAAAAGGCATTGAAAGATAAGCAGCCTAGTGTTCCAACATCTACTCCAGAGGTAATTACAGGTACTACAACAACATGTCAACGAACATAATTTCCACAGGTGCATACTTCCAATTTGAGTCCAGAAGAATTAACAAAATCAATGGAGGAATTGAAACCCCAAGTGACTGAGCTACAGAGAACAAAGGTGCAACTTACCTCTTTGGAACAAAAATATGACCTCTCAAAAATGAGTGTTGCACATAAAACAAGAGAGGTCAACAGATTAGAAAATTTGGTCCATAAATTAGAAAAGGATCTCACATTGGAGAAGCCTTTAAAGGAAATAAATGAAATTATTTGGGACAACATCATCCAATCAATAAAAGATGTCTGGCCCTCAATTCAAATAATGCAGGAATAGAATGATTTAGTCAAATTGGCTATAGAAGAAGTCCTAAGAGCAAGAGAAAAATTGGGAAACAGGCTTGATGAAGCCAATGAACTCATCCATTTTCTAAATACTCAGAACAAGCAGCAACTTGAAGAATTTGGCATTCAGGACAGGAAAGGCACAATTTTGGAAATAAAGAGATTTTTTACCAAAAGAACTCTGATGCAGAATTTGGAACAAAGATGCTCTGACATGCAAGAAGAAATCACTGCCTTCAGAAAAATATTTGATATTTTGTTGAATAAAAGATTTCCTAGTCCTTTAGTTTCAAAAGAAAAATTGATGGACCTGGAAAGTAATGTTGAAAAATTGGACAAGCATGCTGAAAATCAGGCCAGTACCTCAACTAGTTCATCAACAGTAGCATTGCTTACAGGAAAAAGTCTTCATGATAGATTGGAAAATTTGTTTTAGCTTGAGCATGAAGTAAAACATTTGTTTCCTGTTAAACCTACTTTCTTTAGGTATACAAAGACTGATGAAACTCTCAGAAAGCTACAAAGGACTAGAATTCCGGAAGATAAATGGTGGGAAGAACTGTTAGAAATTTTGTAAAGATTATTCTTACTTGAATTTTTGATTATGTACTATAGTAAGTCATGGTAAGAAGGATAAAAGGATGAATAAAAGTCAAAGAGTATCAGTTAAACGGAGCAGCCAACACAGAGTTACTAAAGAGGATAGCAATGAGCCAAAGCATAGGGCCTGCCTCCGGCACATTCTCAAAAGAAGGAAACAACACAACATCAGTTATCATTTTTTCTTATCTACGAGACCATCTGTCTCTATTTTATTGTAATTTACTAGTGAGTCATCCTAGATAATATCTCAAGTTGTTATGAGATATTTTTTGTAACTTTTTGTATAAATACTCCCTTAATCAGAGTATTCAGGGTGGATTTTTTAGACTTTGCTGTAACATTGACTATTTGGAATAAAGTGCTATTGGAGAAATTTTTTGTGGCTAGCTAGATGAGGAATTGATGCGAAAGACTTTTTACAGGATTCATGTGTCAAACTACGGATCAATAAGTCATCTTTCTCTTGTGTTTTAAAGTCTTTATATCTGTTTATTATATCACTGTGTTTCATTTCTGAATGATTAATGAAAAGGAATAAATCAGAAAGTGCTTAAGTGTAATATGATTTTAATCATTATTGCTCTAAATGTTTTCTTCTAAACTAGTTTTAAATAGTGAATTCTTAATTTCTCTTGTTTTTCTGGTTTAAGCATTTTGATTATTTAATAAAGAATACTTAATTTCTCTTTGTTAATAATCACTCAATTTTCCCTCTTATAAATGTGTTGAAAGATTCTTAATTGCCTTTCATCCATTTAGATTCCATTCCATTCACTTTAAAATTTATAATTGTTCTTTGTTTGATTATCTTGCCCTATGAAACCATATTTTGCTAAGAGACTTAATCCAGTTAAGTTATCCTTTTTGACTCCATTAGCCCAATGGACTAAACTACTCAATATTGCCCTCAGCTATTGAATTCCACCACCCAAACTCAAACAAAACCCTTGGACTTTATGACTAGCCTAATATTTTCTAAAAACAAAGCTAAAGTATACAAAGAGAGCCCTCTCTGGGTAGAGATTGACTAGATTTTGTACCTAAAAGTTGGTTTGTGGTTACCTCCAACCCCTTTCCTCTTCCCAACAACTTCAAGGAAAATTTGAGTGATAACAGGCTCTAAGTCTAGGATGTTTAGCAGTGTATTCCCCATTTACTTGGCTAATTATCAATTATGAATCCCCATGAACTGTTATTATTTTGGCCCCTAATTTCTTCAATAAATGCAGGCCTAAAAAGAGAGCTTCATACTTTGCTATGTTGTTTGTACATTGGAAGTTTAATCTATAGGAATGACCCTCAGCATGATTTTTTTCAGTGTTGTGCACCCATATGCCTACTTCTGCACTAGTTTTAGAGCAAGACCCATCAAAACTCATACTCCAAAGAGGAATTTTTTCAGATTTGTCATTTATTTCACTTCTGTCCTCTCTATACTGTTTGCCTAATCTGTCACTATGTTGTTCTTGCAAGTCTGCACTATGCTGAATTTTGTTTTGCTCCTTAATATTTTTAATGTTTTGAGGTTTTATTCTTTGATTTTCATGATCTGTACTATATTTATGACTGTTCTAGACCTCAAGACCTTCAATTTGTTTGCTGTGATTTTCTGAATTAGTAAAGTATTTTTTAGTTTTCCCCTTGTTTTCCTCTTCATCTATGGCTGCCACTATGTTTAGATGTGGAGTGACTACTACATTGGCTGATGTCTCATTGATTAATCCTTGCTCATTAGAAATATCATCATTATAAATAATGAATGAGTCAAGGTTAGTGTGTATGGAATAAAGAGGAGATTTTTTTTGTCTTTCTTGGTTACTCACCATGTATTTCATATGTGTTACCCTATAGAGTCTTCTAGGTTGACTGAAGACAACGATTGTGGCATAAGTCATATCCATTTGCATAGTACCTTGCAACTTAGCACCCCATGATCTTGAAAGAAGAATGCCATATTTGGGGGGTATATCAGCCACTACAATGTCCATCACTAAGATTTTGGCTGGAATTTGAGCTAAGTTAACACATAGATATTTTATTAGGCCTACACATCTTACTCTGCTTGAGTCAAAGGAATATAAATCTTTATAAGGTCTAGTTACCTCAAGGCCTAATTTCTCCATTATTACTTTGGGCATGAGGTTATGTGATGCTCCTGAATCAAGCATGTCATTGTGCAAACTGTTATCATGGATGTTCAAACTAATGTAGAATGGAAGGGTAGTTCCTTCTTGAAATTTTCCTTCAATCTTAGGACCAAACAGAAGCTCTAGTGTATCATCATTTAAGTTAATAGTATCATGAATCTATTCTATTTTTAGAGCTTTCAAAACTTGACATCTATATAAATTTTGAGTGACTAACTCAGTGAGTGGGATAGATATTTTGATTTTGGAAATTTCATTCTCTAGGCTAAAAGGAATTTGATTTTTCAAAATGTTTGATTCAGCCTTCTTAGTTACTGATTCATCAGCAAAATCAGCTTGTTGATTTCTACTATTTATAGTAGTCAAAATGGTTTTATCAAGAGCATTAGCTGAAATTCTAGTGTTGCTACGGTCACCACTCTATTTTTCATTGATTTCGGTGTTTTTTCCCTTGTTTGGATAAGAATTTTCAGCCACTGTTTTATGATTTTCTATTGTCTTTTTGGAAGTATTTATAGGGTAGTTTTTGGCAGAATTTTCAGAGGTTTTCTTCCTGGGAGTTTCTTGGTTCTCCTTACTTCTTAGGTCATATTGTTTAGGTGATCCTATGATGGCATTTTCAAAATTTGGTTCATAGTATTCAATTTCTAGTCTTCTATCATCATAGGGTGTATATAGAGCTTGTTTTCTTTCATGGAGGAAATCTGAATCCTCATTTCTTACTCCCAGCATGTTTATATTATCATCCTTTGTTTTTTCATTTGTTTCTCCATCCTCATTAACATAATTTTCTTGAAAAGGAGGTCTGATCTTTTGATCAACATCTCTTTTTTTGTTTTGAGGTTGATTTCTCCTAAAGTTCTGATTTTGGTTTTGGGATTGATTCCTGTTTTGAGGAGCTGTTTGATTTTCTCTAGATTAAGCTCTCTCATATATTCTCATTCTCTCCATCATCCTTTCCAGTTTTGAGTCAAATGTGGAAGGTTCATCTTCATCCCTATATGATACCCTCTTCTCATTCTTCATTCTAGCTCTCTTCTCAATCATATTTGTTTCCACACTAAGAGCTCCCTTCTGCATGTATTCTAAAGTTAAGGGATCCCTTTCTCTTAGCTGATAGGCCATTTTAGGATCAAATCCTTCAGGTAATTTGGCCACAACTGAGCCTTGTGGAGGTTTCAAATCTGGGGGTAGTGCGTTATAAACACTATTAAATCAAGTACAATAAAATTGAACACTTTCCCCAGTATTTCTCTTAAGGTTGTTGTAATCTGAAAGTATTTGGAGGGGGTTATTCCTAACTTTCCATTTTTTAATGAATGTTTGATGGAAATCTTGGAGATCATTAATACTATTAGGGGTTAATCTTTTGAACCATTTTCTGTCTCCTCCCGCTAAACTTTGAGCAAATAATCTAAGGTTAATGGTCTCATCATCTATCTCATTTCTATAAAAAAAATAGTCATTCATCTTGTCCACATGTATTTGAGCAGTAATGGAACCACTAGCATCATATAATGGGATCTTGGACTGATAGTCCTATGGCAAATTGGCTAAATGTAAAGAAAGGACTAGAGGAGCATACCATGCTGTCATGATAGGAGGTTGTGGAAAAAATGGGGGTTTTACAAGTGGAGGGTTTATGAAAGGAGGGGGAGGATGGAATGGAGTAGTTTGAATAGTGGGTGTATGAATAACAGAAGTACTTGGACCAGAAAGAGAGTGTTGAGTAGATCTAGGGTGAGAGAAACCAAAGTTATGAATGAAATGAAGATCAGGTGGAGTGGTTTCTCCACTATCAGTGTGTTCACCACTATGTTGGGGTGAGAGTGGAGGCTCAAAGTCTATCTGATCTATATCACTAAGTGACTTAGTTCTAGATGGGTTTCTTAAGTCAACTTGTGTATTTTGCAGAGCTAAGAGATATTTAGGGATAGAGTTAGCTCTATGAATTGGTCTGACAATAGTTGAAGTCTTGGATTTAGGAGATTTCCTAAGGATGCTTTCTGGATTATCAACTATCTCAGGAGGATTTGGGTCAGGATAGGATCTAGTATAAATTCTTCTAGAAGCCACTATGTGGTGTTTGTAGACCCAATTATGAGAAAAATTCAGCCAAGTATGACAGTATTTTAAAGGCTAACTAATATTTTTCAAAGAAAACTCAATCCTCAAAGTCTTCTTAACTAGGTTTGGAATGATGTTTGAAGGATAAAATAATTTCCCAGTGGAGTCTTAGGTAAAACCAGTGGGGTCAGCAGGCCTACTGAATACCAATGGAGTCACCACGTGAATTATTTTTACTTGTTTTCAAGGTTTGGTTGTTGTACACCATCAACAATCCATAATAACCATTCTTGGTGACACGTGATTCATTTAGGAATAGGGGTGCATTGAGTTGTGAAGTTATCTATTACTCAATATATTTTTTCCCTAGTATGATCGCCACTATGTTAGGCCTCCATAGTTTGGAAGATTGGCAAGAACAAACGCTTCAGAGCTTACATCAAAACCACTTTGGAATCCTAGGATCTAGCCCTCCTGGATTGAGAGAGGGATCTCTCTATGTAAGTGTTTTCAAAGGATATATATTTAAGGCTTATGATATGATATTAGGCTAGTTATGAAGCACAAGGGTTTTGTTTGTTTTTGGTTGGGATAGATATCATCAAAATGAAGGAATTATTTTGAAAGGTAAAGGTGTGAGTAGGTTGAAAGAATGATTCAGCTGATAGGATAGGTAAGAAACAATATCAATCCATTGGGCTATGGAGTCACAAAAGGATTTAATTTCTCAACAATTTTCAAGAATGGTCTATGGGGCAAGTCATATATGTCAAAGGATCTCTTTAAGTTGATTTATGGTATGGAACATTAAGAGTGTGGTGAAAATAAGCAAATATATATGAAAACAAAGGGTAGCTTAAGATCAAGTAAGGACTTTTAACCTAGCCTGCTTTCAGCATACTCTCAAAGGAAAACATTCAAGATAAAAAAATAATAGCTTAAGATTAGTAAGGACTTTTAACCTAGCCTGTTTTCAGTATATTATTAAAGGAAAACAATTAAGATAAACATAAAAAGTAGCCTAAGATTAGGTAAGGACTTTGAACCTATCCAGCTTTTGACATACCCTTAAGGGATCTTTTCAAAGCAACTATTGGAGATAAACTAGAGGACAAGGCTAACCATAAACTTCTCTAATTCATCTTTAATTAGCAGAATTTTCAAGAACTTTCAAAGAAAATATCTCAGGTTATACTCAGTAAACATGGGCTCACCAACACTTCACTAGTTATACTCTATTGAATTATCCTTAGAACACAATTTGAAGAAAACATAAAGGTAAAGATTTATCAGTGAGAAATAGGGTACTTTACAGTAAATCCTAATCTATATTTGCTGTTCTTTATCAGAGAAAGTGGAAAGTATGGAAAACATAAGAAAAATAACAATTACAGTAAGAAAAACATCACCATTGACATAGACCAGGATCCCATAAATCAACTTGTATATTTGATGTTCAAAACAGTTACAATATTAAAGTCCAGTGAGTCTTTTATAGCTTCAAACTTCTCCTCTCAACCTATGTTTCTTCAATTAAAAAAACAGAGCTTCAACAGCCTCAATAGCCATTTACATTCAACAAGTATTCAACCAACAACAATACTAGGCTCCTCATATGATATTTATAGGTGAATTGAGGAGGTGGAGTGAAAGAAAGGGTTATTTTTTCAATTAACACAGAGAAATTTCTTCTCGGCCTTTGGGAGGCCTAAGGGAGAAGATATTAGATTTTTTAACTCTGTTTTAATGAATTTTACAATAAATTTTCAACTTTAGTCACTTTTGTTGAATTTGGAGGCTTTTGTTAGGCTGGCAATTACTTCTGAGCTGTCTTTGGAAAATATCTCTGACTGTGCATTCTATTTGTATTATTTTGAGGAAAATGAACTTGTAGGTGGCATTTTGATCTCAGGAGGAGTAATTGCTTCGGTGATATGGCATTTGAAGCATTCATTTTAGTGATCTATCTTCTTTGTTGCTTTAAACACTGATTTTTGCCTCTGATTATGCTTTAATGCCTTCTTATCATCTTCGGGGCTTTTGTCTTTTCTGCTGACTGTATTTTCTTTAAGAAATATGCTTGTACACTGCGATTTATCTATACTTTTCTTGGTTCAAGCCTTTAACCCTATATCTCTTAATCTTTACCATATTTTTCCCTTTTTGCTGTGGACAGGTGTTTTCGACGTGCTGAAGGTTTTTATAAGTTTTACTAGCTTTAATGGAGCACTGATAAAACACCTAAAAGCCACGTAAACCCCCTTTTCTGTTTTAAACCCCAAGGATCATCATCCTGGGAGGTTTCTGCCACTGATCCGGCTATGGAATACCTTTTAACATTTTAGGTGCCATTGAACCTACACAATCAAATAATAAAATTAATAAAAATATGTGGGATGGGGTAGAATGCTTTTACAGAGGTTCTGTGGAGGTGGGAGGAGCAGTGAGGAGGGGAAGATGCATGCGGGAGGAGGTTCCATGGAAGAATCTTGAAGAAAACAGGGTTTAAAACTGAATTTGGCGTGAAACTGAGGAAAGTGGTTTTGGAAAACCACGAATGGTTTTTGCGCACGAAATGAGTGGTAAGCGGTTTAGCTTGAAATGAACGCAATATCGTTTATCAGGCAACATGTGTGCTCCCAAAACCACTGATTTCGCGTGAAAAATGTGTGATTAGTTTCATTGGAGATTTGAATGTGAAACATATTTGGGACCATTAGATCTTCGAGCCGAAGATCAACGGTCGTGGATGAGCATGAAACGTTGGAAGTTTTGTGGTGGACGAGGCGGTGGGACCAAAATGACGTAAGCAATTTTTTCAGGTAGTGGGTTTATGTGATTAGTGGTCGTCAGATCTTATAGATCAATGGTGGGGATGTATTTGTGGGGATTAATGGATAGGTATTAGTTGGGAGGATGGAGGGTGAGAGGGGAGACAATTGTTGTTGAGTTTATATGATCAACAGTTGAGATTTACCCTTGGAGTGGTAAGGCAGGGGTGGGAGGAGAAAAGGGCCCACCTTGGAATTTCTAAAGGTTTCTTGAGATTTAATAAGGTTTCGGGTTGTGAAAATAATAAGGTCGGAGGGGTGAAATAATGAAGGAAGGGGGCCTAAGGGAAAAATGGGAAGGTGCGGTCTCATGGAGGTAAAGGAACTAGGAGTGGAGAAATACGGGGTTGGGGATAGTAAGAAGTCATGAAGGAAAGGGGCTAAGGATAACTATCAGATCTCCGAGATCAATGGTGGAGATCTGTTGTTGGGGGTGTAAAAAGGATGGAAACAATGGAATAAAGAGGCTGTGATGGAGCATTGGCAATCGTTGGTCTTGGTAGATCAATGGTGCAGATCAAATCGAAGTTTGAATCGTCAACAGAGGAAAAGTAATGTGTAATGAAGAAAAACACGATTTTCCGATGCGATGGGGGATAAAAGCTTGGTGTTGGGGCATGGTCCCATGGAGGAGCAAGGGAATTGGAGCAGAGAAATAAGGGGCTAGGAATTGGCGTGGAGAGCTAAGTGCTTGGCCGTCTAATCAAACCCGATCGACGGTTGCGATCACATCGGGAGATTAGCCAATCAGCATAAAAAAAGGTAAGGGGAAGAATAAATTTGAAACACCGATGTGTGATGCACGATCGGGCTAAGTCCTTGGTCACGGGCGCAGGGTTTTATGGTGAGGAAGGGATGGGAGCTTAAGTCAAGGGGGCTTAAAGCCTTATGTTTGTTTATGAACGAAAAGGGCCTAAATGAGGCTTTTTTGGGGGTTTTAAAGGCTTTCGATAGGCAAAATAGGGATTTTTTAAACCAGAAAAAGGGGTTTTATAGCTTTAAAAGGGATTTTTGATGAAATGGAGGGAAAAAATGGGTTTTTTCAAAGGGAATGGAGGAAATTATGAAGATGAAAAGATGGAGAAAATCGCTGAAAAACAATCTCTTTATACAGTAGGGCTTCTTGAGGATTTTTTGAAGGAAACAACAGTGAATATTACTCTTGAGGTAGAGCACACCAAAAGGATTCAAGAATGAGTAATTTTCTATGAAAATAATCTCTTGAAGGCTTAAGAACACATTTAGCCATCATTTGCTGTAAGAAAATCTACTGATGGCTAACACATCAAAACTTTCTTTTCGAATTCTTTACCAATTAATGAAATCTATTCTGAGCGAAATTTATCAAATATTGAAGAAACCATTTCTATCGATATTTCGACCAAACCTAGCATTGTAGAAAATATTCATGTAGGTGTATCTTGTTCCCCATCAAAAATTGAATCATATCACTCTCTATTGCGTGAATTTCGTGACGTATTCGGTTGGTCTTATGAGGAAATGCTAGGCATAGATACTAGTATAGTTGAACACACTATTAATATATATCTTGATGTCAAACCAGTGTCTCAACAGCTTCATCCTATTCATCCAAAGAAAGCCGCTGCCATCAAAGAAGAAGTTGAAAAACTTTTGCGTGCTATTTTTATTTACCCTGTTCTGCTAACTGAGTGGATTTCCAATATCATTCCTGTTATGAAAAAACAAGGAACCATTAGAGTGTTTGTCGATTATTGGGATGTTAATTATGCTTGTCCAAAAGACAGCTATCCTACTCCCTTTATTGACCAAATTATTGACGATTGCGCTAGATGAAAAATATTTTCGTTCATAGATCGATTTTCCTGTTACAATCAAATCAATATCCGCCCAGATGATCAACATAAGACTGCATTCTTCTGTCCCTAAGGCACATTCGCATATAGGAAACTTCCATTTGGTTTAAGGAATGCTAGGGAAACTTTTCAGAGAGTAATGGATTATGATTTCAACGAAATCAAGCACATTGTTAAACCATATCTAGATGATTTACCAACACATTCACAAAATCAGACTAAACACCCGATGCATTTGAGAGCCATTTTCTTACGTTTCCAACACTAAAAAATATGCCTCAATCCACATAAATGTGTGTTTTGTGTTGGTTTTGGTCGATTGCTGGGATTCGTAGTCTTAAAAGAAGGAATTCGAATAGACCCACTGAAGGTACAGACCATTCTTGATTTTCCTACGCCATCAAACTTACTTCAGATATAGAAATTTCAAGGAAAGGCTAACTTCTTGAGAAGCTTCATTCCAAACTATGGCTAAAGGATTTACTTGATTATTGAAAAAGGGGGTTCCCTTCCATTGGGATCAAGTTGCGTAAGTTACTTTTGATGCTGCCAAGGACACTCTTGTCCGAGCTTCATTAATGTTTCCTCCTAATTATCAAAATTATTATTTCCTATATATTGTCGCGGCTGAAACAACCATCGCTATTGTTTTGGTCCAAGTAGAAGATGGAATTGAACATCTGATCTATTATAGAGTTGTAATCTCAATGATATGGAAGTTAAGTACTTGTACATGGATAATATTGCCTTAGCAATTGTTCAAGTTGTCCAAAGATTTCGACATTATATCCTGCTCCAAAAAAACAACAATAGTTTCGGATTTCAACCCCATGACTTATATCTTATCACGTCAATTGCTGGGGGGGAAATATTCAAAATGGATTCTCATTTTGTAGGAATTTGATTTGGAATTCATCAAATCCAAGTCAAAGAAGTCTTTAGTTTTGGCTGAGCTTCCTTATGACCTTCCCTCTGATACTACTGCTACTATGTCGGAACCATCTATTCCAGATGAGTCTCTGTTTCTAATCAGATCATCTGATCCTTGGTATGGGGATTTCATCATTTATATCCAAACTCAATATTTTAGAACCTAATACCTCTCGCTTTGAACAACGACGTATTCGATACCAAGCCAAATATTATCTAATATTCAACGATACACTTTATCATCGTGGTGTCGATACCATTTTAAGGAGGTTCCTCACTCATGAGGAGGCCGAAAAAGTGTTAAATGATTGTTATGATGGGGCTTGTGCTGGAGATTTATCTAGGTATGCTACTGCACAGAAGATACTCTGCACTGGTTACTTTTGGCCTACTATTTTTCGAGATTGCATCCTCGCAGTCAAAATTTTTCATGGATGCTATATTTTTTATCGTAAAATCCACAAACTGCCAGTGCCAATGCATCCCGTTGTCTCTGCTGGACCATTTACAAAATGGGGTATTGACTTCATGACCTGTAACTCTCCTTTTTCTGGGGGGTATGGTTATATTATTGGCGCAGTCAACTATTTTACCAAATGGGCCAAATCAATGCCTACATTCAATAACATAGGACAAACAACTGCATTATTTTTCTTAAACCACGTTATTGCACAGTTTGGGGTCCCACAGGCTATAGTTACAAATCATGGCAAGAATTTTTGCAACCATATGATGTCTGAATTGACTACCAAGTGAGGATTGTCGCATGATAATTCTACTCCTTATTATCCACAATGAAATGGACAAGTTGAGGCTATTAACAAAATTCTTAAATGAATGCTTCAACGAATGATAGGAGTCCGTAAAAGGAACTGGAATTTTATCGTGTACTCCACTTTGTGGGCGTATTGAACTTCAGTAAGAAACGAAACCAGATTTACTCCTTTTCAATTGGTGTATGGTCTGGAAGCTATATTACCAATCCAATGTGAAATATCATCGTCACAACGTGCGATAAACTTGTTACCTGACACCTTAGAAGAAGAAGCGCGTCTCCTTAACCTCATCCATCTTAACGAAACACATTGTGAAGCCTAATTGGCCAACAAAGCGCATAAGAGACATATAAAGGCGCAATACGACAAAAATTTCTAGCCTTGCATCTACTCAGAGGGTGACTTGGTCCTTCTTTACAATCAAGAAGCTGATGTAGTAGGAAAAGAGAAATTCGAGCCATTATGGCATGGCCCCTATATTGTCAAAAGAGTTCTTGCTAAGGGTGCCTATGAGTTAGTTGATTACAATGGGATTCCATTGGCACAGCCTAGAAATAGGTTGTATCTTAAACGTTACTATGCTTAATCATGAGCGTAGTAATTTTTTGTATTATATTGTATATATGCTGTTGATTTGCATTTACTATCTTAATTTGTTTTTAGAGTTTTCTTGATGTTAGTAATCTGCTTTACATTTTATCACAGATGTTTGAATCTTCGAAACCATTTGTTGGATATGTTGATGGTGCTAATCATAGTATGCAGAATCTAACCTTTGCAGCGTGGGCCATTTTCGCTCCGAACGACGAGTTAATGAGTTTTCAAGGGATTTGTATTGGTAGATTGGAAAAAAATATCACTGAGTATAGCGCGTTGATTGAAATTCTCTCTAATGCCATTTCATTTGGTATTAACTGCATAATCGTAAGGTTAGACTCACAACTTGTGGTATTACAACTTACTAGTGTTTATACTGTTAGAAATCCAACACTTCTTAGATTGTTCCTAAGAGTTCGACTTTTGGAAAGACATTTTGATTTTTTTCAATATCAACACATTTCCAGAAATTTGAACACGTTGACTGATTCATTAGCTAATCAAGTTTTATACAGAGATTTCCAACATAGGTAAAGAAAACATTCACATCACTGAATAGGATTGCACAATAAACATAGGAAAAACTCTAAAATCATATATATATAGTTATAGGTTTTTACAAAATTTGTGCCCAAGACACATTGATCATCTAACCTCAAAATGTATGCAAAATGTCACAAGTAAACTAGTAGTGCTCATGGTAACATGCTATAGATCTAGCAATTCTACGGAGTAAGCACATCCAACAGTTAGGAACCCCAATTGTGTGTCGCTGTAATCGCATGGGAAGCTCTTCGATCCGGTAATCCAGAATCCCAAAGGTAAACCCCTCTATGTGCTGCTGAAGCTCAGCCAGAGTCTCAACCATATCAAGGTCTGAAAGGACTTCTCTCCCGATATCCCTCTCTGCTAGTGCATCTGCTTCGCACTATGGTTCCTCTACTAGTTGAACACGACCAATATCTGCATTACATCAAACATGTATTTTAGTCTTGGAAAGAAATCAAAACAAAAAAACATTGTATAAACCTTAGAAAGAAAAAAAAACATGGTCAAATCATTCTTACATATTTCACCCCATTGAGCGCCTTCTGGTAATACTAAATATGGATCTCCTCAGAAGTCAATGCCTATTTATGCATACTCATAGATGGAAAAAATCTGTCGCCAGAACCAGGCGAATAATGTAGTAGAGAACACAAAAGTTGATTGGCCTACATGCCGACCCATGAGTTCTACCCAGCTCTGCATTCGAGGATCTCTAGGACTAGATATATCCAGTGTTACATGCTGTGGCTGCATCAGTGGAATCCGTTCCAAAGAAAAGGAGATAAGGATTGAACCATAAATGAAATTCTTCTTCCTTCCTCCCTTTGCTTTGTTCAGTTGTTCCTTTATCTAAGATAGAAAAACTTCAGACCAGTTGAGGAATGTTGGCTCTAAACACTCTAGCGCATACTGCACATACGATCTATTCGCTAGATGTTGTTGGGAAAAATACTGAGAGGGGGGGTGAATCAGTATTTAGTGCTGACTGAAAAACTTTTTAACTTTTTCTAGTTTTTAAACCCATATGCTACTTTAATGAACACAACTCGCGTATACACGCAGATCTCCTTAAGTAAACTCATGTATGCTCAGAGATCTAAATATGCATTTAATTCTTAACTTAGATCATTGCATCATTCATTCATCGAATGTTTAGTAAGCAGTAAACAGGTGCAGTAAGAACAAAATAAATCACCACACATAAGAAACACACATGAACACCAGGATTTAAGGTGGAAACCCAATTCAGGAGAAAACCACCGCTGTCGTCGTCTCAGTCTTGAATATTTATTATACAAAGAAAACTTCTTACAATCATGTACTGGCACAGACTCATACCAGCATGCAGGCACCCACCTACGGAAAGCTACAACCTTCTCTCGTTTACTAGCCTCTCCTGGAAGGGAGATGCAACCCCCTGCTCTCATTTACCAGCCTCTCTTGGAAGGGAGCTACTACCCCCTACTCTCGTTTACCAGCTACCACTAGAAGGGAGCTACTACCCCCTCATTGAAGGCTTTGACCATCAGCACCACTGCAGACCACGTTTCATCAATTTTCAAACTGGATCAAATAGCTTCAACAAAACCCTTCACTTATCAAAAAATATACTTCGCCCAATGCTTCAAACAGAACAGTGAAACCACTGTAACCAGAATATCAGATATAACCCAGACTTCAAAATAGATATGCAGAAACACCTTCAACCTTAAGCAATCATAAGTTCAGATACCATATGCGCTTTTATTTAATCAAACCCGCGTATACACATGCTTTTCATGAAACGAACCCATGTATACATCTGTGCATTTCTCAGAAAACCCTAACTTCCCATATGCACTTTTATTTCATAAGATCCGCGTATACATGCGCTTTTCATGAAACGAACCTGTGTATAGATCTATAAAAGATAAACTTTGCATAACAGATCAGATCTATGAAATTACCCAGATTTTTTCAATTTCTTCATCAAATTTGCGCGAGGTCTTCATCACTTCTTTTCAGATCATCCTAAAGATTCATCATTTATAGATCTAGAGATCTTGAACCATCAACATATTCATAGGTGCCTCATAGATTCAGATGAATTAAGAATAGAGTTCAACCATGCAGATATACTTCAGAGTGAAGTATTCATTAAAGCCCAGACACTTGCACACCTTGCACTATTATTCTTTCCTCCTTATATAGGTTTAGCCTTTATCAATACCATGAGCCAAAACCACACCACTTCTGATTGTATTCCTGGACAGGATCAAATAGATAATCCAGCGCTCAATACAATGGGTCAATACCATGGTAAATTCCCCTGGTTATATAAATTTAGAGCGCAATAGGGTATATGCGACTTGGAACGTGCTTTTCCTCATACATACACTACTTCTCCTCATAAAACCCGCGTATGCATTGTGACATACTTTGTTCAACATTATTCTGGCACTTTCTGAATTCCACCTCCATCAATAACAAATTTCATCAAATAGGTTGCCATCAAGGACAACACATTGCATCATATCACTAACAGTCTTATTTCATCAAGTAGGTTGCCATCAAGGACAACACATGCCAACAATCTCCCCCTTTGGACTTGATGGCAACCCATGATGGTGTTTGATCATCATAATAGATAGATACATTGATTATAACCATTATGAAAACATTATGAAACTCTCCCCCTATTCAAACACCATGTTGCTCTCCCCCTTTGACATCAAGGGCAAACGGCGGATCAACAACCAAAACAAGGTTTTTCTTCTCATGTGCATTGAAGTTACCATGCTCCCCCTGAGTTCATGTTGAGTCTTCAAACATATTTTGTAATGAAGTACATGACTCTATGACCTTTCCTATCACCAAGGACTCATACTTACATCAATGATCCAACCAAGTAGATTTACATATGTGACTCAGGTACCCAACCAAGTGGGTTTACACATTTTGACTCAACTACCCAACCAAGTGGATTTACAAAATTGACTCAAGTCCTTACATGACTGAATATTACAAATTTACATCATCGGTCTCAACATGACCTTTTCATCAAATGACCTTTTGCACCAAAAACCAAAGGACCTCAAGAAAGAGATCATATTTCAAAATCATCATAATGCCAACAATACATTACATCCAGCAAGGCTAATGCTCCCCTTGAAACTGTGCATCTAATGCATCCTTTCCATATGACCAAAACTCCTCCTTAGCTTGTTCAACCTGAACACATTCAACAACCAATCATCAAGGCATCTTCACCCAATATCAAAGAATAAAACAGAAATATAAGAGCTGAAACATCATCAGAGATTCCAAACAACATCAGAGATACCAAACAGCACTGCAGCTGTGCTGAAGAATGCTGACCCCAAGTAAAATTTGTCAACAATTAACCATACATGGTTTTCTTTGTATGAACTCACATATATATGCGACTATCTTTCAGGAAACCCACGTATCCAATTTAATCTTATAAATTTAAGCAGTTCTGATTTTATGCATGGCAGAGACTACTCCCAGCTTCTATCTGCGATATTTGAACGCTTCTCTGGGCAGAGGTTTGGTAAATATATCAGCCACTTGTTCTTTGGAGGGAACATACTCCAACTTCACATTTTGTTCAAGCACTTGTTCACGTAAGAAGTGATACTTTATGGGAATGTGCTTGGTCTTTGAATGCATAACAGGATTCTTTGAAATACTGATGACACTTGTATTATCACACCTGATGGAAATAGGAGGTAAACATTTGATTTGAAATTCTTGTAAGGTTTGCATCATCCAAAGAAGTTGAGTGCCACATGATGCGACAACCACATATTCTACTTCTGCTGTAGATAAGGCAATAGAGTTTTGCTTCTTGTTGAACCAAGAAACTAACCAGGGCCCCAAATAGAATGCACCACCACTAGTGATTTTCCGATCATCAACATTTCCAGCCCAATCTGCATCAGTGTAAGCATGAAGAGTAAGATCAGCATTCTTTGGATACCATAGTCCAAAGTCTTGAATTCCTTGTAGATATTTGAATATTCTTTTGACAACCTAAAGGTGAGACTCTTTTGGATTAGCTTGGAATCGTCCAACAATCCCAACTGCATGCATAATGTTTGGTCTAGTCCCAGTGAGATAGAGTAGACTTCCTATCATAGATCTATATTTTGGTTGATTCACCATGGGAGAATCATCATGAGAACTGAGATTACATCAGGTTATCATTGGTGTACTTACAAGTTTGCACTCTTCCATGCCATACTTCTTTAGAGTTTTCTTAAGGTATTTTGCTTGTGATAAGAATATACCATCTGTAGTTTGATGCACTTCCAAGCCAAGAAAGAATGTTAGCTCCCCAAGTAAAGACATTTCAAATTCTTTCTGCATGACAGAAGAAAATTTCTGACTCATAGATTCTTCATTACTTCCAAAAATGATATCATCAACATATACAACCACAATCAATAGTTTATCATTTTCAATTTTTGTGTATAAGTTGCTATCAATAGACCCCTTTGAAAATCCTTGTTGATGAAGATATTTGTCAAGAAGATAATACCATGCCCTTGGAGCTTGTTTGAGACCATATAGAGCCTTTTTAAGTCAACAAACAAGTTTTTCATCATTTCCCAAAATGAATCCTTCTGGTTGTTCTATATAAACTTCTTCTTCTAGATCACCATTGAGAAAAGCAGATTTAACATCCATTTGATAAACTTTGATTTGTTGGAAGCTTGAAAAAGAAAGAAACATTCTTATGGCTTCAAGTCTAGCTACAGGAGAAAAAGTTTCTTCAAAGTCTATACCTTCTTGTTGAGCATACCCCTTGCAGACAAGTCTAGCTTTATTTCTTATAACCTCCCCATTCTCATTTAACTTGTTTTTGAATATCCATTTAGTTCCAATGACATTTTTTTCATGAGGTCTTGGTACTAATTCCCAAGTGTGATTCTTTTCTATTTGATCAAGCTCTTCATTCATGGCTTGAATCCAACATGCATCTTTGCTAGCTTGATTGACATTGTGTGGCTCAATAGTGGATAGAAATGCCAGATAGCTAGAAGATCCCACAAGAGTCCTTCTTGTTTGTACACCTAATCCCTTATCTCCCAAAATTTGAGATTCTGGATGATTCTTTTGAAAATATCTAGATGGAGATTTTTCAGATAAATCATCTTCAGGTTCTTCATTGGGTTCACTTTCTATATCATTGCTATTTGATGTAGAAGGCCATATGTCATCATCGTCTTCATTTGTTGTTTGTTTTTCTTCTTTTGGAGCTGCAGGAGACTCATCAATAACAACATCAATACATTCAACAATCTGCCGAAGTCTTTTATTGTAACATTTATATGCTCTACTCCTAGAGGAGTAACCAAGAAGTATTCCTTCATCTGCTCTAGGTTCAAACTTTCCAAGTTTTTCATCATTATTTTTGATAAAACATCTTCTTCCAAAAACTATAAAATGCTTCACAGTGGGGGGATTACCATACCAGAGTTCATATGGAGTTTTGTCACTGTTTATATGAACATGTGCCTTGTTAAGATTATTTACTGTTGTATGAGCTACTTCTCCCCAAAATGTGTCAGGTGTTCCAGAATCATCAAGCATAGCTTTGGCCATTTGTTGAACTGTTCTATTCATTCTTTCTGCTACGCCATTTTGTTGTGGAGTGCCGGCTACAGTAAACTGTCTTTTTATGTCATGTTTTTCATAGAAATCAAGGAATTCATCTGAAGTATATTCTCCTCCTCGATCAGATCTAAGACACTTGATTTTTTGATCTAATTCATTTTCAACCATAGCTTTGAAATTATGAAATTTCTCAAATGCTTCATCTTTTTGTTTAAGCAACCCAATCCAACACATTCTAGAGAAATCATCAATAAAAAAGATATAGTATTGTTCACCACGTGGTGAATTTTTCCTCACAGGTCCACATATGTCAGTATGAATAAGTTCAAGAGGCTTACTTGATGATCCTTCCTTTGCATTAAACTATACTCTGGTTTGCTTACCAAATTAGCAAGATTTGCATATGATATTTTTGGGTGGAGTAATATTGGGAAGATCACGGACAACTTTAAGTTTGCTTGATTTGTTGATCTGAGAGAAGCTCAAATGCCCCAACCTTCTATGCCATAGCCAGTTTTCTAAATATTTACTCAAGTAACATTGTTCTTTGCAGTTCTTCAATACATACAGGTTGCTTGGAGTCCTTTTCCCTTTTATAATTGTTTTACCTGTATCAAGATCACGTACCACACATTCTTTTGAACTAAAGACAACTTCAGTTCCTTGATCACACATTTGACTTACACTTAGCAGGTTATGCCTTAATCCATCCACATACATGACATCATTTGCCTTCACTTTTTCTTTTAGAAACACAGACCCTTTTGCCTTAATCACAGCTGGACTATCATTTCCAAATGTAACTTTCTTTTCCTTTTCTAGATCATTATATGCAAGAAGTTTGTGTTTGTCACCTGTCATGTGTCTTGAGCATCCACTATAAATGTACCATTGATTTTCTTCACCTTCTTTAAATAATTCTATGCCACGGTTTTCAACCTGCAATTCCTTCTTTTTCCATACTTTGGAGCTTGAAGGAACATGCTCTTTTGGCTGAATTTTTCTCCTACATTCAGATTCTTCATGGCCAAAGTTATTGAAATAAGCACATTCAACTTCATTTAGAAGAGGAGAAAAGTTGTTATAAGTATTCTTCTTTGTTTCAGTATCAATCCTTTTCTTTCTAGCTTCCCTTGTCATGATGGTTTTATATGCAACACATTGAACATCTTTATGACCAAAATTGTGACATGAGAAACATTGTCCATTGAAGGAGAAATTTTTGTGATCATGAAATATTCTACTTGAATTTACCTGTTGATTGTTGTTTCTTTGAAAGATATTCCTGTTGGTATTCTTTGAATTGAGATGATCATGCTTTACCTGTAATGATTCTTTATTCCCTTGCTGAGTGGCAGAATTTTGTAAACCAGTTGTAGCTTCTTTTAGATAATTTGGTGCTGAAGCCTAAGAAGATTCTCCGGTATATCCCAGACCTGTCTTTATAAGAGGAGAACGTTGTACCTCGATAATCTCATATAAGGTTTCAGATCCTTTAGCAAATCTAAGATTCAGAGTCTTTACTTGCTCAAAATATTTTCTTAGACTTACCATTTCACATTCCAATTTTTCAATGTGTTTCTTTGCTTCTTCAACCTGCTTTTCCAGAGTCTCTATGGTTATTTTTATTTCTTCTAAGAGTATTTTACTTTCTTCTAAGTGTATTTTGAGTTGATTTTTTCCTTCAAGAAATTCATTGTCCTCTAGAGCATCCATAAAAGTATCATTTTATTCTCTAGATTCAAATGCCATGAGGAGTCTAAGATCTTGTTCACATTCTTCCTCACTATCAGATATCCCATCACTGTCTTCATGAGTATAGTAACTTTTTCTAGTGTTAAACCGATTCTTATTCCTTCTTGCTACTTCCTTCCATTTTTCAGTTGTTTCTTTATGAGGACACTTAGCAGCATAATGACCAATTCTTCCACACTCAAAACATTTGAAAGGAAGCTTACCTCTGAACCGTCCTGTGCCAAGTTGGAGTTTCTTTACAAAACTTGCCTCATCTTCTTCTGAGATATATCATGATCCTTCTGCTTCTTGTACTTCTTTCCCTTTTGTAGAAGCTCTGAAGACAACCTCTTTGACTTCAGATGGTCCTCCTCTTCTCATTTCATATGTGGTTAGGATGCCATGAAGTTGTACCACAGTAAGATTTTGAAGATCCTGTTTTTCTTCAAGAGCAGAAACTTTTGACTCAAATTTTGCTGTTAGATATCTTAAAATTTTCTCAACCAAAGTAGATTCGGTTATTGTTTCTCCCAGATTTCTCATACGATTTACAACATCATCAATACATAAAAAGAAACTGGCAATACTCTCATCACTATTCATCTTTAAATTTTCATATTCAATTCTGAGAGTTTGAAGTTTTGCACTTTTTACCTTTGCATCACCTTCATAACTTAGAATGATTTTGTCCCACATTTCCTTTGTTGTATTTAGCTGCATAACTTTGACAAATTTAGATTCAGTCAGACTTCCTGTTATAGCATTGACCACCTTTGCATTTGATTCATAATTCTTCTTTTCAGTCGGATCTGTTGGTATTGTAGCTGGATATTGATATCCTTGTTGAACAATGGCCCATACATGCGTTCCCATAGATTGAAGATAGGATCTCATCCTTGTTTTCCAGAAGATTAAATTTCTTCCATTAAAAAGTGGAGGCTTGATAGATGTTGTTCCATCTTGATTGCTCATCTTGCTTGATCTTACTTCTAGCGGCTAAGCCTTTTCAGAAGGACCTGCTCTGATACCAATTGTTGGGAAAAATACTGAGAGGGGGGGTGAATCAGTATTTAGTGCTGACTGAATTTTTTTAACTTTTTCTAGCTTTTAAACCCATATGCTACTTTAATGAACACAACTCACATATAGACGCAGATCTCCTTAAGTAAACTCACATATGCTCAGAGATCTAAATATGCATTTAATTCTTAACTTAGATCATTGCATCATTCATTCTTCAGATGTTTAGTAAGTAGTAAACAAGTGCAGTAAGAACAAAATAAATCACCACACATAAGAAACACACATGAACACTATGATTTAAGGTGGAAACCCAATTCGAGAGAAAACCACTGCTGTTATCGTCTCAGTCTTCAATATTTATTATACAAAGAAAACTTCTTACAATCATGTACTGGCGCAGACTCATACCAGCACGCAGGCACCCACCTGCGGAAGGCTACAACCTTCTCTCGTTTACCAGCCTCTCCTGGAAGGGAGCTACAACCCCCTGCCCTCATTTACCAGCCTCTCCTGGAAGGGAGCTACTACCCCCTGCTCTTGTTTACCAGCTACCACTGGAAGGGAGCTACTACCCCCTCACTGAAGGCTTCGACCCTCAGCACCACTGCAGACCACGTTTCATCAATTTTCAAACTGGATCAAATAGCTTCAACACAACCCTTCACTTATCAACAAATATACTTCGCCCAATGCTTCAAACATAATAGTGAAACCACTGTAACCAGAATATCAGAGATAACCCAGACTTCAAAATAGATATGCAGAAACACCTTCAACCTTGAGAAATCATAAGTTCAGATACCATACACGCTTTTATTTAATCAAACCCGCATATACACACGCTTTTCATGAAACGAACCCGCGTATACATCTGTACATTTCTCAGAAAAACCTAACTTCCCATATGCGCTTTCATTTCATCAGATCCACGTATACACGCGCTTTTCATGAAACGAACCTGCGTATAGATCTATAAAAGATAAAATTTGCAGAACAGATTAGATCTATGAACTTACCCATATTTTTTCAATTTCTTCATCAGATTTGCGCCAGGTCTTCATCGCTTCTTTTCAGATCATCCTAGAGATTCATCATTTCTAGATCTAGAGATCTTGAACCATCATCATATTCATAGGTGCATCATAGATTCATATCAATTAAGAACAAAGGTCAACCATGCAGATATACTTCAGAGTGAAGTATTCATTAAAGCCCAGACACTTGCGCACCTTGCACTATTATTCTTTACTCCTTATATAGGTTTAGCCTTTATCAATACCATGAGCCAAAACCACACCACTTCCGATGGTATTCCTAGACGGGATCAAATAGATAATCCAGCGCTCAATACAATGGGTCAATACCATGGTAAATTCCCCTGGTTATATAAATTTAGAGTGCAATAGGGTATACGCAACTTGGAACATGCTTTTCCATGTACATATGCTACTTCTCCTCATAAAACCCGCGTATGCATTGTGACATACTTTGTTCAACATTATTCTAGCACTTTTTGAATTCCACCTCCATTAAGAAAAAATTTCATCAAATAGGTTGCCATCAAGGAAAACACATTGCATCATATCACTAACAGTCTTATTTCATCAAGTAGGTTGCCATCAAGGACAACACATGCCAACAGATGTAGTGTAACGGTGCCAGCAAGTTTAGCGATCGTGAAAAGGATGGTTCTCAAAGGAAAATCCCAGACATCCCGGATGTTTATTTTTCCATATTTGCTAGGTTCTGCCCCTGGATAGCAATACTACATAACATAATCCCTCACTATCTCTCCTCCAATGGTAGACCCTGAGAGTGAAATGGGCAAACCTCTCCTCGAAAAACCTTTGAGAAAATACACATCCTCAACTATTATGGTAACCACTTGATTTTTAATGTGAAATGCCTCTATCGCCAGATCCCATGCTCGAACTAATAATTACAAGAGTTCTATTTTTTGCCTCATTCCCGAAAATTTAAAGTACTTAAGTAGTCCACAATCTATTAGGTCTCTTACAGTACCCAGATCATTCAAGGCAATTATATCTTTTTCTTCATGTTCTCTTTCCCTCCATGTAATCATCATTATAATATGATGGAAACCTGAAATAAAACCATGAGACCCATTAGATTCCATTCATTACAAAAAAATAAGCAAATTTTGGGGACAATATGAAAACCAAAAACTTGAACTGCACCCAATGCACTCCCTGGGCTGAGACAGTGCATTGCATATGTAGGTACCCTTCACTGTACCTGCTATGCAATACAGGTTTCAACATTTAGGGGTGTGTTGCCCTCATTTTGGGCAGAATAAACCCTATGGGCCTTAAAACCCTAAAAATCTATAGATAATGGAAATGAAATGAATACCAAAGGGAAGCAGAGGTTCGTGGTACTAACCTAGATCAAACAGCGACAAAATCTGTCCACAGAAACGACCATAATCAACGAATGAATTTCGGGGGAAAAATTAGGTTCAGAGCTCCAAAATGCAAATGGTAATTATGGAAGGGTAAAAATGAATAGTGAAACTACATTTATAGACATTTAATTGTTTGCAAGTTAAATGTATTACTATGACTATAGTTTTATTATGTTTTTATCATAAAACAATTATTTTTAATCCATTTGATGTTGTTCTGAACAGGAAATACAACTAATGAACATATTAGTCATGTAGATTTATTCAAAGAATGACTTAACCATAAAGCATACTTTTTCTCCTTATTTTTTGAGCTTTTTTAAAAGCAAAAAAGGATTTGAAGCACACTTTTATCTCTTTTTCGATCTTTGATAATAGCAAAAAAGGGACCCCTGAAGTCTTCTTTCAGCTCTTTTCAGACTCTGATAATGTGAAAATATTGTTGAGCACTTGTCTTTTCAAGCTCGTTAAAGAAAATGAATTGATATCTACTTAGTATAAGTTTAACCCTTTTTCGAACTGAGGTAGATTATTTATGAAAAAGGAATACCTTCGTTAAACATGACCAAAGAGGTTCTTTCAGATATTATTTAACACTTTTTCGGTCTGAGAGAAAAATTTACGAAAAAGTACTTATAGAGTTTTCTTTCGTCCTCTTTTTCAAACTCACTAAATATGAAAAAGGACTGGCCTATCACTGTCATTAAGCTAGTTAAAACATAAAATAGCGACGAGATTGTCGATCATGGTAAGAATCGAGTTTCATTCTTCGCTAGGCTCATTAAATTATTAAATAGCGATACTTTATTTGCCTAAAGGGTTGAATTATAGATCAAGAAAATGTTATCCTCCTCAAGCTTGTTAAAAAATAAAGAGGTACTGGTTGAAAAATGACTGGGGAAAATTTGGGAAAAGTAATAAAAGTTTCTTTTTGGTAGCAAGTCGCTCTTGAACATGACACTTATTTCACTCCATGTCAGTGACTTTTTGGGCTGGGTAATCATCTTGATGGCTCATTCACACCTATGGTTCATCATACCTTCACTTTGGTTTTGGGTCAATGCTACCAACTCATCACAGTCTCGCAGATATGTTCAAGAGAAGTCATCCAGTGATTTAAGACTCATCCTTCTACAATACTCATAAACCTTCATTTTCATGAATGTCATCCCTGAAAATTTCTATATCATGTCATACCTTTGTCTCTAAAATTAGTATCTCCTGTTTTGCAATAAGGTGGCTTCCTATCAACAAAAAATCAATATCTAGGAAGTTCACTTGGAAACATCAGATTCCAGTACCATGGGGCTTGTTACAGCATCGAAAAGATCCTCGCTTCTAGACCTTTCACTGAAATATTTTATTTCTCATTCGACATCAAACCATCTATTCACGCCTTACGAAATGTATTGCAGTACCTTGAGAGAAATTTTCATTAATGGTGGTTCTCTCACATTTTTTAACAACTCACATCATTGGCTGGTAATCAAACGATGTCTTTCCATGTTTGACTACAAATCATATATTCACATTTCTGGAGTTGTAACTGAATGATCTAGTGAATGAGATAAGAATACCCTGGATCTAGTTTCAGCCATCCGGGCTCCGATTTCAGGATTTTTGTACACATCATCTGTACGATGACCTTACATACATATTGTCATCCAAACATGGCCCTATATCTGTAGGCATGTCTGCATCTGGGCAACATTCCAATGAAGACGACTTTCTGAATTATGTACATGTTATTAGATTTTTTTATGTGTTGAACATGGGAATGCCTACCCTCAACAATTATTATCAAAGAGGATATATCATGATGTAATGTATTGTAATATTGATGCAGGTGACCACTTCGCTTCGTTCCCGGGCTCATCACAGTGTAAAGCATCTCAATCTAACGTTTTTATTATTTTGATTTCATGCTTTAGGGGGCAATTTCTATAGGTCAATTTGGGCACCATTCCCACTGACCTAGTTAACTAGACATCATCTCCAGGACCAATGATCAAGGGTCTATCATTCCCTATCATTTCAGTTGTTAGATTCCCTAAGATAAGAAAAAAGAAAAATCAAGCAAGACTGTCATCAAGCAAAGGTTTCTAAGGTTTTAAGCTTATTATATAGCATATGAGAGCTCACCAACGTAGGCGCTAAGGAGCCTATTTGTGTTGCATATGTAGGTAGCCCCATGCAAGGTTGCTCTGCAAAGCACTTCCTAACATTCACAGGTGCGTTGGTCACATTGGGAGTGAAATTCCCTTTGATCTGGAATCTCCACTTGGCCAATGCCTTCTAGAAGAGTTCACATGTGTCAAACTTCAGATCCAAGTGTCCATTTGACATCTACATGACTGGAAACATGTCTTCTGTAATATCCAAAAAGGGAGAATGCAGTAATACTTCACACAAGAACTTACAGCAAGATAAACAATAAATATTAAGACAACATCAGAATTTATAGAGAATCTGAGCCATTTTATTATATTAGAGAAGAATCAGTTACACCATGTACAAAATATGAGTAGATCTAGCCAAAGAGATGGTCTAGAGGTACCCAGAAAACAAGCTACAATAGGTACAATGTAACTGGAGAGGCTCTGCAGCAAATACTGCGCTGTCCCTTCAACAGAATATGAACATATAGTTGCAAGCTGAAAAGGGAAATGCAGATCTACTCAAAATTGGAGGTCAGATGATGCCAAGATTCAAGATATGGCCAATGTGATGGATTCCCAAGATAACCCAGAAAGGATTTTCTAGATCTACAACTGTGGAAAATCACCTCCCTACGATTTAAACCTTAATCTGCTAGGAAATATAGATCTGAAGCTACATCTGAAAAATGGATGGCTGAAATATGATATCAAATCAGATATATGCTTGAAGGGCTGAACCCTTCTTCAGATCTATGAGCTAGAATCTCTAGATCTAGCTTCTCAATCCTCCAATGATGATGGTAGGTACTTCAACACAACTGCCTCTAGAAACTGTGCTGGGAGGGAAAGAGAGGCCTTCTACCTGCTAAAAAATGATGCAATAAGCTCCAGTGTGATGTAAATATTGATGAAAATGTGAGGGGATGATACCTCATAGGATTGCTAGCTGAACTACTAGCAACTTTCCTCGTCCTTTTAGATCTTCAAAATGAACAACGTTATTCCTAAAAGGAATCCTCCTACTAGGAGGTAAATAAATTTTTTCCTGATTCAATATCTACAATGAAGCTCTGGGAAGCTGATCTTTAAGCCCAAGGTGATAGGAATAATTCCTCACTATTTCTCTAGCTGAAGTACTAAAGACAACTTCCTCCTTCCAAACTGATCTTTAGAAATCTGCAATTTCTGAATATGAGTGTTCTGCAGAAAGTAGGAAAAGGAGATGGCACTTAAAGCCTGATGTATAATGAAGTAAAATCCTCTTTCTATAGCTACTCTAAGAAATAGGTGGGATTCCTGACCAAGAACACCCTATGCTAAAAAACACCTACAATATCTGCTAAACAACCTAAGAAAGCAGTGGAATGTCACATGACAATTCCAGATCTAAAAATACCTTACATCAAGAAATAATCATCATGTCTCCACCCTTGTCCTCATATTCTTTATATAATGGAGCCTCCCCATGTCTTGGCCCTCATCTAAACTACGTTGTCTATGTGGACAAGATCCTCTAAGTTAAACTGTGCTATTTGAACAAATCAACCATCATGTCTAGGTGAAATGTACACCTTCCATCAAGTGTGCCTTGTTGGCACAACATCCTCCATCAATTTATCATGAATGTCCCATGATCTTTTACATCTTCAAGATATTAGTTAACTGAACCAACCTTCTACTTGATCCCTTCAAGATCTTAGTTGACTGTGTCAACCTCCATGATCTATCTCATTAATGAGACAGGTTCTCCAGTTCCATTCACATTAGTAGTTGCTAAACCACCTTATTATGTATATATAGACTTAATTAATCCACATTAATACACATAAAGTGGATATTTATTCATATTGAGGATTATTTTTCTCTCCAGCCTTTTATTAACTTAATTCATTAAGAAAATTAAGAACTCTAATATTCCAAATATTAGGTGAAAATTTGGGAATATTATAGTCCTCCCTAGCAAAATGTTTCTTTCCCACAAGCAACAACAAAAATAGATGCAAGGCCATCTATTCCCCTCCAAATGGCATCCACATAAGTAAGGCCTCCTCCATTTTCTACAATGTGTCATGTATGTTTGGTTCCAAGGTTGTCTTTCAAAAACACATAGAATGACTTGTAACTGTTTGGTTAGATGTTTCCCTTCCATAATGAGGTACCAAGTGACAAACATATAATGTCCAAACTCATCATCAATACATGAGATACATAAAATAAAGTATCTGTTTCCATAAAGGAAAATCTCCATCACACAATACATCTCTTCATCCCCTGCTTTATGAATTTGATTGAGCATTGTCATGGTCCTATCCTTAGCCCTGTTGGCCTTGTTGGATCCAAGCATCATTCCATAGCTATGCAAAAGAATAAGGAAAGGAGCTATATGGGTAGAAAAGGATGTAAAACTATATTCTCCTAACAGTAGCCACTAGAGCAAGGCCTTTTTCTACCATCCTCCATCTTCTCCATGTAAGATGGACAAGCCAAACTCCCCCGAAAGAAACCAAAGCAACAAGAGATATTGATGCTTTCTCTCCTCCTCATGTGCATCATGAAAAAAAAACATACTAATGGACATATTTAATGTAACATCAGCCCAATACAAATAAATTTCATCAATGCACATCATAAGAGAATCATGCCAATATTTACTCAATAAAAAACACATAGACATAGGAGATGTCATGTGGTGGCCAATCTCTCTCAGGTGAAACAAAATTGAACATGCCTTCCTTTGTTGCATTTTATCATTGCATTTTATCATTGATACACAAGGCATGAATCATAAAAATATGAGCTATTGGGTGGTAACCATACTCACCCTAGAGTAGCTAGCGTAGCCATGCCTCCTTATCTATTTCATAAGTGTTCCTCAAGGCATGGATCAAATAAATAGGTACCTTTGGGTGGTGACAAGAATCTCCCAAGTGTTAGGGTCCCGTGATTTGGCCGATTGGCTAGCCAAATGACGATGTAACATCAAACCAAGCTTTGGAGCCCAAGGACCTAGCCTTCCTGGACTCAGAGAGGGCTCTCTCTATAAGTGCAAAAGATGCCGGTGTGTTTACTTGCGATGTTCTGATATTAGGCTAGTTATGAGGTGTGTTTTTGGTTTTTTAGTTTTTAAGTTTGTGAGGGATGAAACTGATCAAATACATAAACTGGATAACAAGATGTAGATAAATTGGGCTATGGGGTCAAACAGGTCAAGGAAGCTTATGAGGTGATGATGTAAAGCTGCCGTAGGGCCGATTTGAT
>CM076584.1:71433676-71609437 GCA_034641835.2 Pinus albicaulis
CGGATGATCCTTGCTCTCTTAGCGCAGATGGGGTGGCACATTCATCAGATGGATGTGAAGATTGTGTTCCTCAACGGAGTCATTGAGGAGGTGTACATAGAGCAGCCTGAAGGTTCCGAGATCTTCAGCAGTGAGTCGCATGTGTGCCGACTCAAGAGAGCACTGTACGGGCTGAAGTAAGCACCTCGTGCTTGGTACACTCGGATAGACAGCTACTTCACCGGGCTTGGATTCTCCAAGAGTGAGGTGGATCCCAACCTCTACTATATTTTGGTGGAGGGGAAGCTATTGATCATCGTATTGTATGTAGATGATCTGATTTTGACTGGCGATGAGCAGTTGATACTTTCATGCAAGGAGGATCTTGCATGAGAGTTTGAGATGAAGGACTTGGGAATCCTTCACTATTTCCTGGGATTGGAGATTTGGCAGCGCAGCGGAGGACTGTTTATTTCTCAGGGCAAGTATGCCTGGGAGATTTTGGAGAGGTTCAACATGCAAGGCTGCAAGCCTATTGACACTCCTCTTCCTGGTGGTTGGAGGAAGGAGGATGCTACTTCAGCGGAGGTAGTGGATGCCACTGTCTATCGACAATTGGTGGGGTCGCTTATGTATCTGGTCAATACACGACCCGATATATGCTATGCAGTTAACCAGCTTTCGCAAGCTATGGTTAAGCCTACCAAGTTCTTTTGGAAGGCAGGCAAGCATGTATTGCGCTATATCAGAGGCACATCGGGATATGGTCTATGGTACAGACAGGAGGATGGAGCGAAGCTTTCTGGCTTCACTGATGCAGATTGGGCAGGGAGCCCAACGGACCGGAAGAGCACTTCTGGAGGAGTTTTCAGCATTGGTTCGACAGCAGTTTCCTGGTACAGCAGGAAGCAGAGATCCGTGGCACTCAGTTCAGCAGAGGCCGAGTACATGGCAGCAAGTTTGGCTGCATGCGAGGCTATTTGGATGAGGATGATCCTCGCAGGTTTGTTCAGGTTGCATTTGGAGCCTACAGTGATCTACTGTGATAACCAGAGCTGCATCAAGCTCTCGGCTAATCCAGTATTTCATGATAGGTCCAAACATATCGACATCAGGTACCATCACATCAGAGATTGTGTTCAGCGGAGAATCATGATGCTTTCATATGTTCCCACAGAGGATTAGGATGCCGACATCCTGACGAAGGCGCTCACCAGGAGCAAGTTCGAATTCCACAGAGGCAGGATAGGGGTTGCAGATAATCCATATCTTGCTGAGAAGGAGTGTTGAAAATGCAGCAAGATGATGGAGCTTAGTGAAATGAAGTCGCCTTCACTAAGTGGGCCCGCAGGCAAATTCTGGCGCAAAGTCTATTTTTAGACTATGTCTATTTTTAGACATATGGAGCATGGTCCGGGGATTGCAGGATGTTATTCTTGGAGTATTGGTCATGTTGGTAAAAATAGATGGACCTCTATTTTTTGGACCTATAGGTCGAAGTCTATTTTTAGACTGCCTCTCCTTAAAATAGGGAAGTCAAATATTATTTACCCTAAATAATATTTGGACTCTAAACTTCAGTTTACTCTCTTGGAGCACTTCAGTTCGAGCCTTGGAAGTGGCTCATGCATCTGACAGAGGAATTACGCTATTCCCAAGGGTTTGGTGAGCACATGCATGGTTGACTTCAGTTAGGACTTCAGTGGCAGAAGTTTGGTGGAGTTAATGAGACAGCTAGTGGAGTTGTGTTTGGTTTAATTTAGTTGAACTGGTTGAGATTAGTTTAACTAGCTAATCAATTAGTTATGAGTGGAGTGAATTAAATATTATTTAATTCATTAATTAGTAACTCATTATTCAACTCAAGAACACATCACTTCACTACAGTGCATGATCAGTTCAGTGGAGACCAGTGAAAGAGGTAGATGAAAGGGTGGAGTTAGCTATCAGTGGCGACATCAGTTGTGCATGAGATTTGCACCACACTTGGAGGAATTTCCCATGATGATTGCGATGTCAAGCCAAGGAGATTCTAACCTTGGATCTCTATATAGACAGGCCTGGATTGCGCAATAGAGGCAAGGCAATTGGCGGTGAGTTTTGAACCAGTAACCTGTTCAAAACTGAGCTAGTTTGTGTGTAACTTCATGAGATAGTACTGAGTACTTGTGAGGAGTATTGTACCGATTTTGTTACATGATTTCTCCATTATAATATACACAATAGCTGCGAGGTTTTCAGCTATAAGCTTTCCCCATACATACTGTGTTAATGTGTATGATGAATTGATGTGTTATCGCTTGTTTTATTTCGGCATGTGTGATGATCTGAGTGGAAGAGATTATGTGTTGCATATAAATTCGAATTGTATGTGATCAGGATAGTCTCGGTGGATAATTAATCATTATTCAGCAAATTTCTACAAAGGACGGAGGAGAAGGGGATTCAAAAGCAAGACAAGAGATTCATTCTATAATAGACAAATCAGAAACAGTCTATCTAATTACGTTTTTGTAACATCACTAGATGTAATATAGAGCTTTGAACAATCATCTTTTGAATTTTTTACAGTGCTAAGGCTTTTGGTGATATGGGCCCAACCTTTGGAAGCTCCATGCACGTTTTCATACTCTGTGTAGTTACAGAACCGATGCTTATGAATCTAATGTAGTTGTCACGTATATTTCCATTTAATACAAATATAGTTCTCCTTCCTCAGAATTGTTAGAAACTGCGTTCTTAAAGTAGGACAAGTGAAATCGTATTTTCTGACTTATGGCAATGTTTGTTATCTGACGAAAAGAAATCTTGGGGTATTGCCAAAATCTCCTTTCATGTAGAAATTTCGAACCTTGACCTGTGGGTTATGGCCCACTAAGTCTTATCGGAAGCGCTCTAGGCTTTAAGCCTTTTAAATTTTGACCGTGGACCTCTATAAATATCGGCCATCCCTTTACAAACATTTTAAAACAACGTTTGAACGCTTTGTATAACCATTGCAAGAATTCAATATATGTGCTAAATATTAAAACCCCGCGCCCACACAAATACACAGAAATACATGGATTTCAAAATAATGCAACCGCCTCTATAAATATCGACGGATCCGCAGCTCCACCCAACTCCGATTCGGTGCCAATCTCCACTGCTCCGATGTGATACAATCGGCGATCGCAATTCACATAAATTAAATATCATTTCTCCAACGGTTGACCCTCCACCGTTCTGATGTGACGTGATTCGAATCAGTTTGCCATCGCAATCAACACTGGGCTGTCATATGTATTGTTTATCAATTGTTCCGATGCGATGTCAATCGCAAATCAAAATTGTTGTTTTGCAATAGTTAAACAACACTTACCTGTAGCGTCGCGAGATCTTTCGCTGGGGCAATTCACTTAACTCGGATTTTATTAAAAGTCGATTAACATTTAACCATGACTCGTCCCATTAATTCTGCATCTGCAAATGTGTGCATCGACCCACACCTCAACCTCGATCAACACACAATTTTTAAACAGCTTGACCGCTATTTAACGATGACACAAGATTTTACTATAACACTCATATATAACAGTTAAACGATATTTAGATCTCCATCGATCCTTTAAGTGATTGATGTCGATCAACAAGCTCGCAACACAGGATTGCACTTATAAGTTTAAATTATAAAAACCCATAACTCAACATGCAGAAAATCGACATAATATATAGTTTTGATTATATAGAAAAATCGCTTAAATCTAAGGCATTGCAACCTTAGCCAATAAATCCACACTAATTACATTGTATTCTCAGTCGCCCTCTATCTCGCGCACACAGGCTCGCTTATAAAGCATTTACAAAGGCGTGAATCAGTTAAGATCCACAAAATCTCTCCCGAAATCACTCAAAAAACTTAAATCTCTCGTTGTAGATAATCACAATTAACTAGACCTCATCGTTCCAGCAAATTAGCTCTGTCTCATATACATATAAGAAGTGTTAGATCGGAAAGATCCGATCAGATCTTCTCCTTGTAGAAGCCCTCCATAATGCTTGAATGGCAGATAGTAAGTCATATCCATTTTTTTTTAACTTTAAATCTGTTTTAAAGCAGATCTTTCATATTTTTCTCCCTTCGTTTAGCTTCGCTGTCCACATCCTCCTCGCTCCGCTTTGGATTATTCTTTGATTAAGGGGGAGTTAGATACTCCTACATCAGACTCCCAAGGTAAAAAAAAAATTTATGACCTCCTCGTCATATGCTTCTCCTTGTCCTTAGCAATTCTACCCACTGTATTTCTTCAGTGGAACCGCCTTCATGATCTTCTGTGAGCTGCAACCAACCTTTGCAGTAACAGTCTTCCTCTATTACACGATACCTCACCAAGCCTTCCTCACTCGGTCTTTTGACATCCTTCTCGTTCTCTTCTCTGGAACCAATTGAGCACACCTTGCTCTAGGTTGTTGCAAATCTTCTCACCTTTTGCTGCCGCCATCTGCACGACAGTAAGACCATAAAATCTCCATATTTAACAAAACTATACCTCTTTCCCCTTCTACTTTCATTCTTCTTCCTTCTCGTAGGAAATCCTTTCCCTGCTCTGATACCAAAATGATGAAAAGAAATCTTGGGGTATTGCCAAAATCTCCTTTCATGTAGAAATTTCGAACCTTGACCTGTGGGTTATGGCCCACTAAGTCTTATCGGAAGCGCTCTAGGCTTTAAGCCTTTTAAATTTTTACCATGGACCTCTATAAATATCATTCATCCCTTTATAAACATTTTAAAACAGTGTTTGAACGCTTTGTATAACCATTGCAAGCATTCAATATATGTGCTAAATATTAAAACCCCGCACCCACACAAATAAATAGAAATATATGGATTTCAAAATAATGCAACCACCTCTATAAATATCGATGGATCCGCAGCTCCACCCAACTCTGATTCGGTGCCAATCTTCACTGCTCCGATGTGATACAATTGGCGATCGCAATTCGCATAAATTAAATATCATTTCTCCAACGGTTGACCCTCCACCGTTCCGATGCGATATGATTCGAATCAGTTCGCCATCGCAATCAACACTGGGCTGTCATATGTATTGTTTATCAATTGTTCCGATGCGATGTCAATTGCAAATCGGAATCGTTGTTTTGCAATAGTTAAACAACGCTTACCTATAGCCTCGCGAGATCTTTCGCTGGGGCAATTCAATTAACTCGGATTTTATTAAAAGTCGATTAACATTTAACCATGACTCGTCCCATTAATTCCGCATCTGCAAATGTGTGCATCGACCCACACCTTAACCTCGATCAACACACAGTTTTAAACAGCTTGACCGCTATTTAACAATGACAAAGGCTTTTACCAGAACACTCATATATAACAGTTAAACGATATTTAGATTGCCATCGATCCTTTAAGTGATCGATGTCAATCAACAAGCTTGCAACACAGGATTGCACTCATAAGCTTAAATTATAAAAACCCATAACTCAACATGCAGAAAATCGACATAATATATAGTTTTGATTATATACAAAAATCGCTTAAATCTAAGGCATTTCAGCCTTAGCCAATAAATCCACACTAATTACATTGTATTCTCAGTCGCCCTCTATCTCACGCACACAGGCTCACTTATAAAGCATTTACAAAGGTGTGAATCAGTTAAGATCCACAAAATCTCTCCCGAAATCACTCAACAAACTTACTTAAATCTCTCATTGTAGATAATCACAATTAACTAGACCTCATCGTTCCAACAAATTAGCTCTGTCTCATATACATATAAGAAGTGTTAGATCGGAAGGATCCGATCAGATCTTCTCCTTGTAGAAGCCCTCCATAATGCTTGCATGGCAGATAGTAAGTCATATCCATTTTTTTTCAACTTTAAATCTGTTTTAAAGCAGATCTTTCCTATTTTTCTCCCTTCGTTCAGCTTCGCTGTCCACGTCCTCCTCGCTCCGGTTTGGATTATTCTTTGATTAAGGGGGGGTTAGATACTCCTGCATCATTATCAATAGATAGTTCCAATTCCTTTTATGTCATTACATTTGAATTACAGATCGTAGAATAAGTTTATTTTAGCATTACCTGTATTTATGAATTGCGTTCTCTTTCTAGCATAACGAAGCGATCAACCATTGATCAATGTTGATTAACTCATACAGATAACTTCATTGCAAAATTAATTAATTACTTGATGTACATGTTATTTAATTCTCTTCAGTTATACTGCTATTTCATTACTGTCCAACTTAGCTATCTCCTTGTTCCATTACTGCACATCTAATTATACTGCTGCTTCATTGTTGCTTGGTTAGCTAGATTGTTGATTCAATTTGATTCCATTACTGATTAGCTTAGTTATAATACTATTCCATTTAATTCCATCACTGTTCAGTTCAATGTCTGCTTGGTTTATCTATATTGTTGTTCGGTTCAGTTAAGCTGTTGTTTCATTCCATTAGAGAAACACGAATTCCTGTTGCTCAATCCTAGGTTAAAAATCCATCCAAATCACCCTTCATAGGATAATAAAGTTCAGGAAGTTAGTAAATTCTCCCTCATAATTGACAAGGATCATCTGTAGACAAACTGACTCGCATATATTGTGCCGACACTCTTGGAATAAAAATACTTACCCCGGGTTGATAATTACATGAGGAAGCACTAGAGTTGTCAATAAAAAGTCACCTCTATTAGAACCAACATTTTGGTGCTGTTTTTGGGGAGAGTGTTAAGTGTCATCTCCCTTATTCCATCTTTTCTCCATTGCTGTGAAGAATTTGGTATTGAAAACGAGAGGTAAGAACCTGCATCCCGACAAGCAACATGCTTGCCCTTTAGCTCGCTCACCAGCAAGTTTTACAAAGAACCGTAGGATAGGTGCTCTTGTTTTATGCCTAGGAAAAATAAGATAAAAACAATCCGAAATCATTCAGAACCATCCTCACAACCTAAAGGACTGGTGATCCTTGGGAGGACAACATATATAGATGAAATCATTAGGAAAGTTGAACCTCAGGCATCTATAGGACCCAAAAATGCTTCCATTCAATGTCCTAATGCACTCCCTTAGGCAGCAACCTCACCATCTGTAGCCTACACCAAGATTCATAGTAAGATAGAGGGGTCTGAGCAAAGCCTACAGACTGTCATTCATAGAGACATTGACCCTTCAAAAGAGGGAGGCTCTTGCAACCTGCAAGAAGGCGGGGGAGAAAGTAGTGGAGGAATTCACATAGAGATATTAGAACCTAAGTCCCCTAAAGAAGTGATTGAAACAGAAGTAATTAGAATCCCAGATCAAGGAAGTGTTATAAAACCCCCACCGTATTCACCTCCCAATCATATTAAAATATTCCCTCCAGATCAAGAAGTTCCCAAATATTTCTGACACCTCTTTGATCATATGCCAAATAATCAAAATCAGAATCAGAGGCAGACATCAACATTAGAGTACCCTATTGTTGATCATGCTTCTAATGCCCCTATGAAAGCCATTCCCTTACACAACATCCCCATATTTCATGGGTTAACCACAGAAGATCCTGATGCATTCCTATTTGAATTTGATGTCTTATGCAGAGGATATGACTACACCACCAATCCCCAGAAACTAAAATTATTTCCCTCTACCTTAAAAAGGACTGCACTCCACTGGTTCATGGGATTAGGAGGGGGAACTATAAATAGCTGGGACCAAATGAATAATACTTTTCTTACCAAATAACAAGATTATTGTCAAACCTGAGATCTAAAAGACGAAATCTTGAACATGTCTACAAAAGACAATGAAACATTAGAGGAATACGTAGAAATATTTCAATAAAATTTACAAAGATCCCCATATACCATGTTGTCCAAGGACATTTTAAAAACCATAATGCTTAAAGGGATGAAGGAATAATGGGTGGAATGCTTAACATAATGGAGAAGGGAGACATTTATCAAGAAGAATATGATGATATTATCTCCTTATGTATTATATGCTCCTGGGGTAGCTCACGAAATAGACCTGTTGGGCGTGATTCTATGAAGAAGGATCTTAAGCAGACCAATGGCAATGTAACTAGAGTAGAATTTGGAAATCTATTAGAAAATTTGAAAATGGACATCCTAGGTACTTTGAAAATGCAACTTGATGTTTTACAAGCCAAGAAAAAACAAGCTATAGCCGAACAAAACCTAGCCATATTTTGTCCAAGATGATGGATTCTAGATTTCTGTGGTGTAGAATTTTAGAATCAGGGCTCAGAATCTCCACAGTTCTCATTTTTCAGTCTACCTTTCGGGTCTAAAGCAAGACCCATCATCAGGAAAAATCTGCCATATTTTGTCCAAGATGTCAGAAGAAGCACAGCCAGAGGGAATGTCCTTTAGACATGGTCTAGACGTGTGCTATCTGCACTAAGGATCATGCTACGGACCAGTGTCCTTCACTTCCTGGGCTGAAATCTGTCTACAAGGAAGCAGAAGAGGAAACAAAGCCAGTCTATTTAATGAATCAACGTCTGCAATGGAAAGCACGACCTGGCATATCACAAGACCTGCCTCAATACTTCTCGTTGCCATAGTTCAGCCAAAAAAACCCTACAACAACTTGGAAGACTCAAAACCCCTTCCCAACTTGGCCAAAATAGGTGTTTCCTATGCCACCTTGGCCTACACAGCCTCCATCAGGGAGTAATTGGAAAAAATTCCCTATCTCTCCCCCTTACTGGCAGAATATCATGTATCAAAACCAATGGCCAAACCCTCCTACTCAAAACACCAATTGGAACTGGAAACGACCTACGGGGATGGGAAATCTACCGATAGGGGCAGGGACCCAACAATTACCAGCTCCCTGCCCAATTTAACATAACCAAAAACCTGCCATATGCCCTCAATTACCAGCCCAACCCAATCCCAACCCCAATGATAGACTGGTTCAACTGATTCAGATCATAGAGGATCCAAAACCCAATGCCAAACAGAAACAATGCAACAAATTGAGGTTACGATCAGGACGTACCATATTACGTATAGAGGCCACAACTCCACCTTAGTCCCAAGTTGAAACATCCACAGGGCCTAGCTCAATGAATATAATAGAAACAGGTAAAGATAAGGAAACAATTGACCAACAAAGACCTAAAGAACTTAGAGTGAATCTGCCTCCATTCCCTGAGAGATTAAACCTACCCATACCTATAATCACCCCATATTTTGACATCCTTGGGGAATTAAGAAACCTTTGTATTAAAATTATTCTCCAGGCCATCCAAGACATTCCCATATATGCAAATACAATCAAGGAATTGTGTGGAAAAAAACAAATTAAGAAAACAATGGCTGCACCTACCGTTCATGTGCTAGGAACACTATCTGACTTGTTGTTAGGTAGAGAATCACCTGTGAAATATGAAGACCCAGGAAACCCCATTGTAAACATGAAAATTTCTGGACACTCATTTCTAAACACATTGGTTGACCTAGGGGCAGCCATTAACATCCCAACTACGAGAGCTTGTGAAGAACTGGGCATATCAGTTTTAGAACCTACAGCCACACTTCTGGAATTAATGGACAGATTTTTTATTAGACTCGAAGGTATAGTGCAAGACATCATGGTCTTGGTGGACTCATGGGAATACCTAGCTAATTTTTTAGTCATTAATCCAAAAAACAGGATGGAAGTACACCCATTGATTCTTGGGCAGCCTTGGTTGGCCACAACAAATGATTACATAGGCTGTCAAACAAGTAGCATGAATATCACTAGAGGCAACTATGTAAAAAATATCATTATTTATCTGCCTACCAAACCAAGTTTGCCCACGATAAAAATTCACAAACACCGAGATACATATTGGGAGCAAAACATCTGTCCACCTCTGACACTAGCAGAAGCCCTCGAATTCAAGGATCAAACTAAAGATGATGTGATTAGTAACCTTATGAATCAACCACCCAAACCTGAAAATTTGAAATGCCAAATGATGAAAATAGTCCTCGAACATGAAGGTCAAGAGGACCCTGTGGCATACTTTGAGATTCAACATAGTTCCATAACCATTGTTCGTAATAGTATACCTATTGAGATCGAACCAAGAAAGGTTTTGAATATTAACAATAGCTTGGATGAAAACCAAAAGCAGAGACTTATAAAATTCCTCCAGAAGAACCAGGGTGCATTTGTGTGGGATTACCAAGACATGAAGGGCTTGGACCCACAACTGTGCACGCACCACATCTATACTGATAGGGTAACACACCTCGTTAGATGACCCCAACGAAGGCTAAACCCAAATTTAAAATAAATTGTTAAAGAAGAGCTGCAAAAACTGCTAGATGTAAATTTCATTTATCCCATCTCAGACAACAAATGGCTCTCCCCTTTGGTGGTCGTCCCTAAAAAGAATGGGAAGTGGAGAATCTGCATTGATTAAAGAGAATTAAATAAGGAAACTCAGAAAGATCATTTCCCCCTTCCCTTCATTGACCAAGTCCTTGACACATTAGCTGAAAAACGGTTCTTCTCTTTCCTTGACAGATTCAGTGGATACAATCAGATCCAAATAGCTCCCGAAGACCAAGATAAGACAACCTTTACCTGCCCATGGGGAAATTTTTCTTACAGAGTTTTACCTTTTGGATTATATAATGCCCCAACAACATTTCAAAGAGCCATAATTAGCATTTTTTTTTAACTTTATAAATGAAGGAATTGAAATTTATATGGATGATTTTACACCCTATGGGGAAGAATTTGATCAAGCGCTAGAAACATTAGACAAAGTGTTAGAATGATGTATTGCTACTAGACTATGTCTAAGCAATGAAAAATGCCACATGATGATGACTGAGGGGGTAATTCTAGGTCACTACATTTCTGTAGCTGGAATACAGGTAGACCCGGCTAAAATAAAGGTAATCCTTCTATTGGCCACACCTCGTACACAAACGGAGGTACGCAGTTTCCTGGGATATGCAGGATATTATCGCAGATTTATAAAAAAAAATTCATAGATAGTTGCACCTCTGTATGCTTTGACTGGTAATGTTGAATTCCATTGGACTGAAAAATGTGACACCGCTTTTACAAACTTGAAGGAGTTGGTCTCAACAACACCAATCTTGTGAGGTCCTAACTGGAAATTGTCCTTTCATATCTCTTCTGATGGATCTGATGCAAAAATAGGAGCAGTCCTTGGCCAAGAAGAAGACCGAAAGCCTTATGCTATTCATTATATTAGAAAAAACCTTACTCCTGCCGAATTAAATTATATAGTGACCGAGAAAGAATTCCTGGTTGTAATTTATGCTATCAATAAATTCAAGCACTACATAACCGGATATCAAATGTTCCTGTACACTGACCACTCTGTTATTAGATATTTAGCTAATAAATCGATCATGAATGGAATCATAACTCGTTGGCTACTGTTATTGCAGGAATTTGATATAACAATCAAAGACCATCCAGGGAAGGAAAATATGGTCGCAGACTTCCTGTCTAGAGTCCCCAAGACAGACGACACACTAACAGTTAATGGTCAATTCCCTGACAAACACCTATTGTTATAGCAGTCAAAACACCATGGTATGCAGATGTGGAAATTTATCTGGCAGTGGGGAAGCTACCCAGACATTTAACGCTGAGAGAACGAAAATTGATTATACAACGCAGTGCAAGATTCTCTTGGATTGGAGGATACCTATTCCATTCAGGGGATGATATGCACATATGCAGATGCATATTGGAAGATGAAATCTACGACATATTACAGGCCTGTCACGATGAACCTTGTGGTGGCCACTTTGCAGAACAACATATGGGGCATAAAGTGTTGAAATTAGGCTATTACTGGCATATGATTTTCAAAGAGGCAAAGAAGTATGTATAGGCCTGCGATAGTTGCGAAAGAATGGGCCACCCAGGCAAAGTTGATGAAATGCCGCTGCAACCACAATTGGTGGTGGAATCATTTGAATGATGGGCATTGGACTTCTTTGGGTGATTCAACCCACCATCAAACCAGAAAGCCCACATATTAGTTGCCACGGATTATGTCACCAAATGGGTGGAAGCAGTAGCCGTGTCAACAGCCACGGAAGAATCAATAACTAAGTTTCTCTTTGAAATATTCATATGATACGGCTTGCAAATGGAAGTGCTAACCGACAAAGGGGCACAATTCACAGGCAATAAGATCCTATATACCTTAAGAAATCACCATATCATTCACCGAGTTATGTCTCCTTACCACCCGCAGGAAAATGGACAAGTCGAAAGCACTAACAAACTCCTGGAGGCAATCCTTACCAAGACAGTAGCAGCACACCACCGAGATTGGGCCAATAGACTACCAGAAGCCTTATGGGCTTATCGAAAAACCTGAAGAAATACCACTGGATATTCACCATATCAGCTAGTATTTGGGAGAGAACCTATCTTCCCTATTGAGTTCAAAATTAAAATACTGAGAACAACCCAGAAAGTGGGATTGGACTTAACAGATGCTCAAGCTAAAAGACTCCAAAAAATAAATGAACTGGATGAAATATGAATGATTTCCTTACAATGCACAATGATCATTTAACAACAATGAGCCAAGTGGCATGACAACCTAATAAAGAGGAAGATATGTCAAAAAGGAGATTGGGCACCCTCTATGATTCCAGATTCCAAGAATTTCCAGGAAAACTGCAAACAAGGTGGCTCGGTCCATATGGGATTCAGGAAGTAAATAACAATGGTACCCACACCTTGACCACTATAGATGGTTCTAGCCCAAGATTTCGAGTTAACAGTGTAATGTTCCAAATTTTTTCAAATAAATTGGAACATCAATTTTTTCTCATATTATCTAGGAGATAAATAAAATGGGTAAGGAGACCCATTTACATAAATAAAATTCCACATGAAGTGAGAAGGGATCCATGGAGTAGCCATTTTTGAACCTCCTAGTATGAAAAGGGGGAAAGCACATGAGGATGAGGCAGCCATAGGGAGCATTATTGAAGATTTGGACTTAGAGTCTATTTCGAATCTCTAGCTGGTCAGCTGAATTGTAATGCCTTTGGCACGAGGGATTCCTGTTTAGGATTTCCTCTCCTCCCTTGAGTAGATCAAGGAGGATTTATCTTCATTTCTCCATATTCAGGCATTTTTCCATAGCCACTTCTTCATCTACAACACAGTCACTGGGTTGTGTTGCAGGTGTTGCCGTGGAGGAGATTCCACAACACCATTCCTTGTATCATTTCTTGTAGGAAGGAGTTCCTATTCTTTGGGAGGATTAGCAAGGAGGGTGTCTAGAGCTGATTTGCATATTTTGGCAGAAGGCCAAGCTTATCCCACCTTCATCAGTGCAATCCCTTCCATAGACTGCGTTATCTTAGAGTTTGTCTACAGTGGGGGTTTTCTCCATCATTTTGGAGGAAGAGATTTCTTGTGCCGGGATTAGCCTTGCATTTAAGGAATCCATTGGAGGAGGTTGTTTCAGTTTACAAGCCATATTCATTCTCCTCCTTCTATTGTATATTTTGAGTTGCTACTGCTATCCAGCAACTTCGACATTATTATATTTTCATATTTTGTACATGTATTGTAGCCAATCCTTCTAAGGATTGTGTACCAGTGTTATAGTATTGTTTTCAGGGGTTGAGAGAATGCTCCTTGTTACACCATTTTTTGGTCATCTAACCTATTATCATTAGATGGACCCAAGTACACCATGTAAGACCAATTTTACCCTAAGTAAAATTTCTTTCACTATGTGAAATAACTTAGTAAAACACCTTTATTAAGTTTTTTATGGTCTAAACAGGAAACCCCAAAAGGAAATAATAAACAAATCTATATTTGTTTATATTTCCTCAAGGAATAATTAGTTAAACATCAATTTAATTATTATTCCTGGTCATATTTAACCCAAAACAAGGAAATCAATTAAATAAATCCTTATTTATTTGATTATTTCCTTGGAATAAGTTATTTAATCCTTATTTAAATAATATTCCTAGTTAAATTTGACTAAATCATTTATAAATAATTAAATAAATCATTATTTATTTAATTATATTTCCACCATTTCCTTAATATAATAAATAAATCATTTATTTATTTATTATTTATAAATAAAGGATTTGACCCAAGTCAAAAATCCTTTTCCCTCCAATAAATATAATAAAATATTCCTAAAAGGTGGTTCTAGAATTTGGTTAATAATATTTTATTCATGCACCAAGTCCTAGAATACCCTAATATTTTTTTATAAATAGAAGGGTTTTCCAATTCATTTGTCACCTTTCATTGCATGTTAGATCACTCTGGATCTATACTCTTGGTCTGGCTTTGAGCCATTATCATTGTCACATTCTCTATTGTTTGCTTTGTGAGCTACCTTTGAGTTCTATGTTTGTCTGGGTTTTCTACACCAACAAGAGAGAGAAATTTTAGATCTGAAGTGCTGAGGACTTTCAAGAACCCATCCCATTGAGGAGAATGGGAAACACCTTTCTTATTGTCCTCTCAGGTGCCCATTTAATATAAAAATTCTTTCAAACATATTGTTCTTGTCTTATCTATTGGATGCATGGAGCAACATTTCATTTTTACTGCTTAATGTCTTTTTATGCATAGATCTAGATTTTTGCAGCTTTATTTGGATCAACTAACTACAGATTTGAAGATATTGGCAACCATAATTGATGTTAGGGCTATTTGTTATGCGTAGCTAAAGTGGTTTTTTTATGGCAAAAGATTCATACTAACAATTGGCGACTCCACACAGGTTTTCTTTTGTGATCGCTGTTGTTTTATCTATTCCTGCATATCCAGCTATTTCAAACCCTAGGGTTTCTCTTAAGTTTTTTATTTTTCCTATTTTTATGGTGTTTTTCACCTCTAAAACCCTCAAACATTAAAATTTTTAACTTCCATGTGTTTCTGGCCCTATTGCGCAGGTGACAGACATCAGCTGCAACTGAGACGACAACATTTTCTGAAATCTGCCGTCGAGAGACCTGGATCTGTAGGTCGCACTTATCGGCCCAAAAACTGTGACTTGGACTGGAGGGCACACTTTTGTACCCCAAAACTAGGCCTTGGACTGAAAACAGGTCAGAACCTGCGACCTGCACCTTTTCTGCACTTTCCCAACAATTTTTATGGGTTTGTCTGAAGCTTCTGTCAGGGTTTTCCAGCCTCTGTCTCCGCCCGTTCAGACCTGTTTCTGATTTTTTTTACTCAACTAAGTGGGAATCTCGCCCCCTAGGGATTTAGTACCCTCCACTTTTTTTGGAAGAGTTTTAGCTGTTTCAGACGTCTGAATTTCCAGAGTTTCAACCTTCTTCTTTTCAAATCTGATACCTCATTTTCAGATCCCTTTACATCAGCTCTTCTACCTTTCAAATCACCTCATATAGTTTTGTTTGGGTTTACCTATAGGGTCACCTCCTTGTCCCTTCTACCTTTAGTTGATTCCCCCTTTGTTGCAGCAACCTTGCCTCTGCCTCTTTGCTATTTTCTGCACCTCTTTTCAGCAGATTTCTCCTTTAGATCCCTGTCCCTGTCACCTTTTTAAGTGTGTTTTGATTATATTTTTTTCCCTCTTTTAGACTAGTTTTGAGAGACCCACCTTCTTGGGTTAGATTGATGAATTTTTAGCTGTTAATTTTCTGTTATTTCAGCCTTATTTATTGTTCTTTGCAGATTTATTTCCAGTTACACAACACACTTTTTATTTTACTCTCAAAAAGTCTGGGTTTAAAAATTAAAATTAACACACGCCACACACTGAACCTAAGTGAAGAAGAGCCTGGTTAACACCGCCTGGAAAAGACTTTAAAATCAATTGACACTGCACCTCTCTGCCCTCGTTTCTACATTGACCTCACTTGATTCTGCACCTCCCTACCTTTGTTGGTTTTTCTTCTTCTCGTCATCATTGCGCCTTCAAGGCGTTTATCCCTGAGACTTCTTGGCCTTCATCCTCAGTCTCCGGTTGGTCGACTTACTCCTTCTCGTCATCATCGAGTTATTCCTCCCCCGAGTCCACACTTCGACTCTTCTTCTGATTCTTCGGGTTCTCCCCATACTTCCAGTTCTCCCCCTGTTACCTTCACCATGTCTAGTTCAGGGCCTAACGCTAGTAGCAACCCTGGTCCTATTGCTGGGTCTGTTACTAGTGGAACCACTAAGGGAACTACCTCTACTATCCCTTTGCTCCCTTATATGGCTGGTCTCAATCTCCCCGATTTCAATCAATTGATCAACGATCCTATCCGCCACGATGTTAGTTGGCCTGCCATGCCAACCAAGCTCCCCTCCGACATTCCCAAGTTCGAAGGCCTTGCTAGTGAAGATACCTCCAAAAATATTCGATCTTTCCACATGTGGTGTTCCTCCAATTCCATTACTGTTGATTCCATCCATCTTAGATTGTTCCAACACATGCTTACAGGCGAAGCTTCTGTTGGGGTTCCCATGTTTTGGCCAGATTGGCAAGACCAAAAGATGAGACAACATCAAACCGCTTTTAGACCTCAGGATCTAGCCCTCCTGGGTCTAGAGAGGGATCTCTCTATGATATGTCAAAGGTATATGACTTTGAAGCTAAAAAGGTTAAGATATTAGGCTAGTTATAGGCACAGGGTTTGTTTGTTTGATTGTTTGCTTGATTGCTGATTACCAGGAAAGAAGGGTTCAATGTAAGACAAGGATGAGCAAAGAGGATTTAGGCAGAGGTGAAGTATTCCAGGGAGAATTCAAGACCATTGGGCAATGGAGTCAGGAAAGGGTTTACTTTCTATTCAATGTGCAAGCTTTCAGTTGGGCTAGTCATATAAAACATTGGATCTTAAAGATGATAGTGTGGTATGGAATGGTAAGGGAGGAGGAAACAATAAAGATTTAGAACACAAATTTAAAGACCTGAGATCAAAGAGAGACTTTTAACTCTCAATGCTTCAGCATCTAGCTTGAGGGATCTTAGAAAGGTTCAATCAATTGAAAAGGATCCTAGTGGACAGGGCTAACTCTAATACCCAGTGTTCCAAATTATTTCAATTAAATCCTAACAAGAACATCTAAGAACAGATTTATTTAATTCATACATCAGCTAGTAGACAATAACATCCACTACACTGGTTAAATTAACTGAAATCAACTCTTAGATAACACATTTTAGTAGAAAACATCAAAGGCAAGGAGAGCAAAAACATAGGGTACCTATCACGGGTAAATCCTATGCTAGATTTTTGATGCAAGCCAATAGAAATGAAATGAAACGGAATGAAAATTAAACACAAATACAGAGATAGGAAAACATCACCGCTACTTTAGATCAGGATCCAAAGAAATGTGCTTGTCATATTAAAAAGCAACACCAGTCAAGTACAACATTGCCAATAGCTGGATACTCAGTCTGAAAACATTTTCCTCAGCCTATCTTACAACTTTACACAGAGACTATGTCTCAAAAGAAACTGCTTGCAATTATCTGATAACTGAACAACAACCTTTACAATGAGTTTCCTCATGAATTTACAGCTGAAGTGGAGCAGAGAAGGTAGGCGAAACACTAAATGAAGCATTAAACTTAGAAAAGAAAGAGGGTCGAAGCCCATTCTGTTTAAACCCTGTGCATTTATCTCTAACACTCTTTTGATACAAGAGTGGTCTTCTCCAAGCTTCCATTTACTTCGGGCATGTCTCTGATGTACTCTGCTGTAGCAATCTGTAGTACTTCTAGTGAATAAACAAAAAGGTAAATAAATGATGCTAAGGTCTGCCATACTGTGAATCCAATGCTCTGGTAGCACAAGACTGTTGTCAGGGCTGGAAAATCTCTCTAGAACACGGCATGGGATGAGAACTGTATGGGCGCATCGTCCTTTATGAAAAGAACCTTCTGCTGATGTGAAAACCCTTTAGTATTATTTTCTGTGCCTTGGATCTTCTGATCAATCCTCGGGGTCTTCGAACTAGTACCTTTGCCTTCTAAATCCCTAAAAAAGGCTAAAAAATCTTCAATTACGTGCCTCGAACTCTCTGCCGCTCCATTTCTATCCCTGTCGGTGAAATCTATGCTTTTAATGGCTCTGGGGAGGTTTGACAGAGTTCAAACCCTGCTCTTTAATGCAAGTCTTTTCATGGCTCCTACCCAATATTTCTTCGTGATTTCGGCCTCTGAAAAATGGTCCTTTCTGTATTTTTTGCTGCTGTAATAAAGACTATGAAATCATGGTGGTTTCACCCTCTGATAAACCTGCAAAACATGAAAACTTGTTAAGAAAACCATGCATGGAGGTGGTGGATGCAACGGGGATGATGGTAATGGCCATGTAGACTGGTAAAATGGTGGAAAAGTGCAGGATTACGGTGGAAAACGGTCGTGGCGAAATTTGGCGGACTGTGGCGAAAAATTTAAATGCAAACCTTTAAAAAATGACCTATGAATGAAAAATGAACGAAATATAAGGAGGGTGGAGGAAAACGTGATAAAAAACACGTGGAGAGGTGACGTGGTGGGACCCAGTTGATGGCGGGGCCTGAATTTAAATCTAGACCGTCCGATCTCAAGAGGAGATCGACGGTGGCAAATGTATTGGAAGGCGACGGATGGTGGACAAGGGGTATGGATACCTTGGGTTATCTACCGTGCAACTTCGGGGTGCGATGACCATTGGATGGGCGATCGCAGATCGGACAGTTTATATGCATATCGCACCAGATCAAATACCAAATGATAACGCGTGATGGGTGGGCGGTTTTTCAATAGTGTCGGAGCCACGTGTCGGTTGGTGAGTGGAATCGCTCTGAAAATAAATATACCGCCCACCTCCAAAAGGTGGTGCGATAGAAACCGACGGTTTTCGAACAGGCGCGACTGCGGGGACCACCAGGCGGATGAAATACAGACCGTTGATATGTGGACTGAATGGATGGTTGAGATGCGATCAGAGGGACGAACGGGGGAGCGACGTGTGTATTGCGAAACAACGCTGACCATCAGATCATACACAGATCGATGGCTGAGATTATTTCAAGGGCCAACAGATAAGTTCACCATCGCATCGGAACTTTTGTATTTACAAAGGATAAGGGTGCATGTGAAACCCCTAATTGCGATAAGCGCTTTATGACTAGCGCTTGGTCTTAGCGCTTGGGTGCATGGAGGGGAAATATGGTTCAGGGGCTAACCGAAAAGGGCTAAGACCATAATAAGGTGGAAAATGGATTTTTGGCCCATTTTAATGCAATTTAGGGGTAGAATTGGGTAACGATAGAGGGAATAAGGAGAAAATGGGCCAAAAAAGGGGTGTGTGCAGGATGTAAAGGGGATTCTGGGAGGATTTAGAGGGTAAAAGGGGGACTTTGAAAAAAGGGAAAAAAGGGTTAAATTGGGATATTTCTGCAGGGATACAAGGGGAAATGTAGGCCTTTCTAGAGCACAGTTTTTTACAATCAGAGGCGCTTTAAACTAGGAACAACAGTGGGGGTTTATCCAAGGAAAAGGCATAGGAGGCTTCAAGGATGATGTGTCTTCAAGGGAGATGCATTCCTTGAAGGCTCAAAAACAATTTAGCCCCTTACTTTTCTTGTCAAAAATTTTATAGGGGGCTAACAGTGGCTCCACATGGGGATGGCTTCTTCTTGAAGGAGTCAAGAATTCAGAAAATGATCTTTGGTGTAGGCCAGATGCCTGCTACTTGAGCCATCTTTATTATTTTATTTTCAGCTACCACAATTGTGAAGACATCAATTTAGCAGAAAAACTTTCCCAATCAATCTACCTACCCATTCTACAATCCTAGCATTTTTCTTCTAGGGTGCATTTGAACTAGCAGACCCTTTACATCATTTTTATTTTTTTACAAACAAGAAAATAAACCTATTCTATTTCTACCCTTATTGATCCATGAGACCAGATTAAACTGTTGGCCTCATATGCTTCTCTACCTATTCTAACATCTGCTGGGATTAAACTGTCCAGCAAATTTCTTCTCTGTATTCTACAACAGAAATTTAAAAACAATCAAACTAGGATTAGAGAGTCTAGTTTGCTGTGGATCCAAGGCATAAAGATAGTTGCACATGGACAAAACTTTGCAGAAAATTGAAAAAAAAATCTTGAAGGCTTGAAATCTATAGTTTGAAGCATCCTTCTTTCCTTTGTGACTCAAGTTTTGAGCTTGTTAGAGCCACTTTCATTTTTTTTTTTAAATTTCAGTTCTGGTTTTGGGCTTGTTAGAGCTGAATCTTTTTCTTCTTTGCTGGTCCAGGTTTTGGGCATGTTTGAACCAGCTATCTTTGCTTTCTTTGGCTCAGGTTTTCATCATATTAGAGCCAACCTTTTCACTTTAGAGGTTCATGTTTTGAGCATGTTTGAGCCTCTCCTTTCTTTCTGTTTTTTTTTTTTTTTTAGAACATTTTATCTTTTTCTTGAAAACAAACACTGCAATGGTATGTACAATGGAAATGGAAACTGGAAATTGGAAATCAGCAGAAGTAGTGTTTGAGCATCCTGCCATTGACAGGACCCCCAAACAGCTCTGTACCATCTAACTCCTATACAAAGAAGGTATTTGGACCCACAGTGGCTTGGATGATGTAGGGACCTTGCCACAAACTGTCAAACTTGCCGTGCTTTCCTTTTTCCTCTCTCCTTGAGTCCCACTTCAGAACTTTATCTCCAAATTTGAAATCAGATGCCTTTGTTCTTTTGTCAAATAACTTCTTTATATTTTCGCGAACCTTGATAGCTCTGTTATAGACCTCTTCCCTTGTTTGTTGGAGATGAATTGTCTGATTTATCCTCCTCACCATACTGTATTTTTTTTTCTAAATCTCTTGAACAAGTTTAATCATTGGTATTCCAAGGCTGGTGGGAAACACTGCTTCTGTTCCATAGACAAGCTGATATGGTGACATGCCAATGGATTTATTTTTTGTAAGCCTATCAGCCCACAGGGCATGCACTAACTTGTTATGCCATGACTTTTTGTTCTCTTCTAACAGCTTTTTGATGATGGTCACCAGGCTCTTGTTTGATGATTCAGCTAATCCATTACCTTGAGGGTAATAGGCAGTTGAATGACCAAGTGCTATTTGATACCTGTGACAAAAATCAACCATTTTCTTTGATCCGAAAGTAACAGCATTATCAGTGATTATTTTCCTTGGGTAGCCAAATCGAGAGAGGATATGACCTTCTAGGAACCTAATGATAACTGAATCTGTGGCATTCCTAGTAGGTATGGCCTCTATCCACTTAGTGAAGCAATATATGGCTGTTAGGATCCATTTGTGTTGTGCAGAAGAAGCAGGATGAATTTCTCTTATGAAATTTAGGCCCCATTGCATAAAGGGACCTTCAACAATGATGGGTTGTAGAGGTAAGGGGAGGAGTTTTCTTTTTCCTTCAAAAATATGGCATTTGTGGCAGGCAATTATCATCTTATGGATATCATTGAAGAGTGTAGGCCAATAGTAGCCAGCTCTGAGTATTTTGTTTGCAATGGCTTTCCAGTTCAGGTGACCTCCACACTCTCCTGCATGGAATTCTTGTTTAATATTTTCTACTTCAGATTCAGGCAAACATTTAAGCAATAGGCCATTTGGATTTTTCTAGTATAAGCCTTCATTCATTATGTAATAGCTTTTTTCTTTTAGCTTTAAGAATTTGGCCTTGGTCTTTGATAGTTCAGGAGGGGCATTGAGATGTGTAAGCACATACAGAATGTTAGAATACCAAGGAGAGCTCTGAAACTTCTCCTCAATAGTGGGATCAGGCAATCCCTGCTGCTCATCCAAGGCATCTACCATGTTAATGTCAAGGGCTTGTAGATTTGTTTCAGCCATTAGTTGAGCTAGGCCCTGACCTTTGATCATTTTGGTGGGTTTTATCTGAAGGTCATACTCTAATATCACAACAATCCATTTGCCCCTCTTCCCATCTAGGTCTTGGGACAATATGTATTTAACCACTATATTTGGCACATAGGCTATGGTGTGGGAATGTAGTATGTACACCCTAAAGTATTTCAAGGCCTTAACCAGAGCATAGGCCTGTTTTTCCATTATGTTGTATTTCAAGGGTGCATCTCTGAGTGCTTTGCTGAAGAAAGAAATGGGCTGTTCCATTCCCTCTAGATTTTTCTGCAACAGAACTGCAGCTATTGTATGCTCGGATGCAAATGAGAAAATCAAAAAATCCTTTTAGAAATCAGGGTTGATTATGACAGGAGCCTGGGTGAGTACAAGTTTAACTGATTCAAAATATTTCTTAGCTTCAACAGTCCATTTAACTCCTACACCTTTCCTTAACATGTTTTTCATATTCCTAAGGTGTTCAGCTAAGTTGGGAATAAACCTCCTGAGGAAGTTGATTTTCCCAATGAAGGACTGTAACTATTTGATATTTCTTGGGTGTGTGATTTGTAGTATTCCCTCAACTCTTTGTGGGTCTATCCTAATCTCCTTCTTAGATATGATATGGCCAAGAAGTTTTCCTTATTTTAGCCCAAATATAGTATTTTTAGGATTCAGTGACAGACCAAACCTTCTAAATTTTTCAGAGACCTTCCTCAGATGTTTCAGGTGTTGTTCTTCATTCTTGGAGTAGACTGTTATGTCATCCAGATAGATGACAATGAGGTGTCCTATTTCATCTGAGAAAGATATGTCCATTTCTCTTTGGAAGGTTGCACCAGCGTTCATCAGTCCAAAAGGCATCTTTACATACATAAAAGTGCCCCATGGAGTGGTAAAGGTTGTTTTGAGTTGGTCTTCTGGGATTACTAAGACTTGGTTGTAACCTGAAAAACCATCTAGCAGGGAGATCCTTTTAGAACCTACTACCCTCTGAAGAATATGTTGCATTTTTGGCAAAGGGTAATTGTCTTTGAGTGAGGCTCTATTAAGATTCCTAAAATCTATGCACAATCTAATCTCCCCTGTTTTCTTTCTCACAGCCACTAGGTTTGATACCCAATTAGAGAACCTCACAGGCACAATTATACCTGCCTCATACATCTTCTTAATCTCTTTTTCCACAACATGCAATTGTTTTGGGTTTATTTTGCGAAGTTTTTGTCTGAAGGGTTTCTGATTTTCTTTCAAGGGTATTTTATGCTGTATGATGTTTGTGTCATAGGCCCTTAAGTCCTCATAACTCCAAGAAAACACATCAATGAATTCCTTGAATAGGTCAATGTATTTATTTTTCATGTTTGCAGGCAGGGACTTAGCGAATTTGATCATCTTGGGTTTCTCTTCAGTGCCTATGTTGCATTCCTTGACATCAAAGTCTGCATGTTCTATAGTGGGCTTTTTTGCTACATCATCGAAGTCAAAAGGGTATTCTAAAGGTGCCAGACCTCGAGGTATGTTCTTATCTTTGGTCTGTAGCACCTCTACTTCTTCACTATCTGTGTTTTCACATTTTTCGTTTGGATTTCCAATCTGTTTGTTTAAAGTGTTTATTTCTATGTTATAGGGTGTTTCTTCCTCATCTGAGGATTCTTTGCTTAGGCAGCTACTGTCAGATTTAGAGTCTAAATCAGAAAATTCAAACTCATTTCTGCCTACCAAGAAATCTTCAATCTGTTTATCTCCTTCAAAAACCGGCCAATATTTTTCATTGTTCGGCACTATAGGTCTGAATTTGGCCTGAATGATGTTCTTTTGGTCACTGGGAGGCTTATGATATGAACTAGCCATGCAGGCCAGTCCATTTGCAATTGCGTTATGGCTCCTAGGGACAAACACCAGCTCGTATTCTACAAAGGTTTTCAATAAATCCATAGTGTCATTCCTATATGCTCTCAGTCTAGGATGTTTTGCTATGTATTCACCATTCACCCGTTTAATGATCAGCTCAGAGTCCCCATGCACAGTTATCCTACGGGCTCCTAATTTTCTCAACAGGTTTAAGCCCAGGATAAGAGCCTCATACTCTGCAATGTTGTTTGTACATTTGAAGTGCAGGTTACATGCATGGCTCTCTGCATAACCACTCTTTGTGTTATGCACCCACACTCCTGCTCCAGCAGTTCTCTTGGTGCATGACCCCTCGAAATTCATTTCCCATAAGGTTTCATTCTCAGGTTTATCATCGTTTTGTTCTTGGTGTGGTGTATGTGTTTTTGAAGGGTGACTAATCAACTGACTGCATTCTGCTTCTGTTTCACTTTGAGTTCTTGTTTCAGTGCACTGTTCAAATTTTTCTACGTCTTTCTCCTCCGAGTCTAGAGTAGCCATTATGTTAAATTCCATGGGCTCTGTTTCCTTGTTTGTATCTCTGTTTTTGGACTCTGACCCTTCTGAGGATTCATCATTATAAAGGATAAAGGAGTCAAGGTCTGTATGTACAGAGTATAAAGGTGAATTTTCGGGCTTTTCAGGGCTACTAACCAGGAATTTAATTTGTGCCTCTCTGTACAGTCTTCTAAGTTGGCCAAAGATTAGGATTGTGGCATAGGCCCCATCCATCTGCATTTTACCTTGCAGCTTGGCTCCCCATGATCTTGACACCAACATGCCATACTTGGGTGGCACATCTGCCACAACAACATCCATGACCATGCATTTGGCTGGAATCTTGGTAAGGCTCACACATAAATCTTTGATAAGGCCAAGACACTTTACTCTGCTAGAGTCAAATGAATATAGGTCTTTATAGGGACGGGTTATCTCTAGGCCTAATCTTTCCATCACTAATTTAGGAATCAGGTTGTGTGATGCCCTAGAGTCATGCATTGCATTATGGAGGATCTTATCATGGATGTCGAGACTGATATAGAAAGGTGGTACTACCCCTTCCTGAAACTTTCCTTCTATCTTTGGACCAAACAGAAGGGTAGGTTGATCATCACTTAGATTTACAATGTCACTATTCTCTCCTAAATTTAATGCTTTCAAAATTTGGCCTTTATATACATCCTGAGTGGCTAGCTCAGAGAGTGGGACAGAGATTTTAATTTTTTCAATCTCACTCTCCAAATTGAAAGTGGGCTGACTCTTTGGAATGTTCAACTCTGTTTTTTTAGTCACCACCTTAGTGGTTGAATCAGTGTGCTAATTCTCATTATGTACAGTGTTAGAAATTGTTTTATCGGGAGCACTAGCTACAGTGCTAGCGCTGCTAGTTGGTTGACCTTGTTTATCAATGTTTTGGTTGTCTTTTTCTTTGTTCTTCCCAGAACTCTTAGCTGCTTATTTGTTACTTTCAGTAGTCACTTTAGAAGTTTTCTCAGGCCTTTTCTTGATGGTAACCTCAGAAGCCTTTGGTTTGGTAGTTTCTAGGCTCTTTTTTCTTCTAAGTTCATATTGTTCTTTGACCTACATCATGGAATTTTCAAATCCTAACCTGTAATCTTCAGATTCTAACCATTCCTCATCCCAATATGAGGGCGAGGGCTGATCTTCTTCTGTGTAATAGTTGTGGATTGAATTTTTTTTTCAAACATGTTTATTTTGTTCCCATCAGACTCTTCTATGATTCCATCATCTTCATCTAAAAATTTCTCTTGGAATGGGGGAATAACTTGCTGATCTGATTCTCTTTGTCTGTTGGGGGTGGCATTATTTCTTCTAAAGTTTTGGTTCTGGTTATGGTTTTGATTCCTGTTTAGGTTACTAACTATGACAAAAAAAATTTCCACCATTTGTTTTAGCTTTTCCACGTCTTTGGATACGCGGTCATTATTGGGGTCAGATGTGGAAGCTACATTTTCATCTCTATATGTTACCCTTTTCTCAGCTCTCAATCTTGCTTTTTTCTCAATCAGATTTTCCTCTACAGTCACTGCTCCGTTTTGCACGTCTTCCAATGTGTTGTAATTCCTCTCCCTAAGCTGGTAGGCCATGTCAGCATCCAAACCTTCAGGGTATTTCACTAGTACCATACCTAGGGGAGGTTTCATGTGTGGTGGAAGAGCATTATAAACGCTGTTAAATCTTGTAGAGTAGTTCTGGACACTCTCTCCTACATTTCTTTTTAGGTTCTTGTATTCTACTAGGATTTTCCTTAACTTCCCATTTGTTTATGAAGGACCATTTCTTCACATCACCTCCTAAGCTCTGGGCAAAGATTCTCATTTTGACTATTTCATCATCTATTTCCATGTAGTCAAAGGAATCTTCCATCCTATCTACATGGTGTTGAGCTGTGGTGGACTCTTTTTCAGTGAAGTGTGGGATCTTTGATTGATAATCATTGGGTAAGGGTACTAGAGGCTGAGGTAAAACTAGAGGTGCATACCAGGCTGCCATGATGATGTTTTGATGAGGTAAAGGGTTGGCTTGAGCAGCTGGTATATGGATGACAGGGATGCTAGGACCAACAGAAGCTTGATGAGAAGATTTAGGGTGGCAGAGCCCCAAGTATTGACTGAAGTGAATATCAAGAGGTGTAGATGGAGGGGTTTGTCTATCCCAAAGGTGTTTACCACTTTGAGGTGGTGAACCAGGGAACTCAAGATCTAGCTAGTCTAGGACACTAAATGACCTAGTTCCTGGTAAACTGTTTTGAGTGCCTAGGTCAAAAAATGGGTCTGATAGAGTTGTAAGGTCTTCTGGTGCAGAGTTAGCTCTATGGATGTGGCTGGAAATAGTTGGTATTTTAGGTGCAGGAGATCTCTTGAGGATGCTCTCAGGGTTATCAACTATTTCAGGTGGGTTTGGGTTGGGATAAGCTCTTGTGTGAATGGTTCTGAAAGCCAGAATGTTGTTTTCTGACCAAGCAACTTAACCCTACTTGTTACTTTTATTATGGCTGATGTTGTAATGGGATTTGGTCTCCCAGTGGAGTCTTATGTGAACCAAGATAATCAGCAGGCCTAATGATCACTAGTGGAGTATTTAAATCGTTTAGGAACTATGGAGTCGCCAGGTGGAAGGTTTAGGATGCTTCTAGAGGGTACACTGTCCACCGCAGTTCTTCTCAGATGTCCCTTTTCAAGGATATCTTCACAACACAGCAAACTATAACCATAGATTGACTAGGAGGGATTTTACCAGATATGTCACCTCTGAAAGAGTGTGAGATCCGGAGGCTACCTGGCCCTTTCTAGACTCTGTCTAAGAATGTGGGAGAAACACAACAAATGGTATAGAGGTTGATCTGTGAATAGGAGTGTTTAAATGCCAACGTAACCAGAGATTGTAGGATTATGAGGCTCTTATGATGTAGTAAGCTGAGAAATACTCATAATTTCCCCAGTGGAGTCACCATTATGTTGGGGTTCCCATGTTTTGGCCAGATTGGAAAGACCAAAAGATGAGACAACATCAAACTGCTTTTAGACCTCAGGATCTAGCCCTCCTGGGTCTAGAGAGGGATATCTCTATGATATGCAAAAGGTATATGACTTTGAAGCTAAAAAGGTTAAGAGATTAGGCTAGTTATAGGCACAGGGTTTGTTTGTTTGATTGTTTGTTTGGTTGTTGGCTACCAAGAAAGAAGGGTTCAATGTAAGACAAGGATGAGCAAAGAGGATTTAGGCAGAGGTGAAGTATTCCAAGGAGAATTGAAGACCATTTGGAAATGGAGTCAGGAAAGGGTTTACTTGCTATTCAATGTGTAGGCTTTCAGTTGGGCTAGTCATCTAAAACATTGGATCTTAAAGATGATAGTGTGGTATGGGATGGTAAGGGAGGAGGAAAAAATAAAGATTTAGAACACAATGTTAAATACCTGAGATCAGAGAGAGACTTTTAACTCTCAATGCTTCGGCCTCCAGCTTGAGAGATATTAGAAAGGTTCAATCAATTGAAAAGGATCCTAGTGGACAGGGCTAACTCTAATACCCAGTGTTCCAAATTCTTTCAATTAAATCCTAACAAGAAAATAGAAGAATAGATTCATTTAATTCATACATCAGCTAGCAGGAAATAACATCCACTACACTGGTTAAATTAACTGAAATCAACTCTTAGATAACACATTTTAGTAGAAAACATCAAAGGCAAGGAGAGAAAAAACATAGGGTACCTAACAAGGGTAAATCCTATGCCAGATTTCTGATGCAAGCCAGTAGAAATGAAATGAAACAGAATGCAAATTAAACACAAATACAGAGATAGGAAAAAATCACTGCTGCTTTAGATCAGGACCCAAAGAAATGTGCTTGTCATATTAAAAAGAAACACCAGTCAAGTACAACATTGCCAATAGCTGGATAATCAGTCTGAAAACATTCTCCTCAGCCTATCTTAAAACTTTACACAGAGACTATGTCTCAAAATAAAATGCTTGCAATTCTCTGATAATTGATCAACAACCTTTACAATGAGTTTCCTCATGAATTTATAGTTGAAGTGGAGCAGAGAAGGTAGGCGAAACACTAAATGAAGCATTAAACTTAGAAAAGAAAGAGAGCCGAAGCCCATTCTGTTTAAACCCTATGCATTTATCTCTGGCACACTTTTGATACAAGAGTGGTCTTCTCCAGGCTTCCATTTACTCCGGACATGTCTCTGATGTACTCTGCTGCAGCAATCTATAGTACTTCTGGTGAATAAATAAAAAGGTAAATAAATGATGCTAGGGTCTGCCATACTATGAATCCAATGCTCTGGTAGCACAGGACTGTTGTCAGGGCTGGAAAATATCTCTATAACACGGCATGGGATGAGAAATGTATGGGCGCATCATCCTTTATGGAAAGAACCTTCTGCTGATGTGAAAACCCTTTAGTATTATTTTATGTGCCTTGGACCTTGTGATCGATCCTCGGGGTCTTCGAACTGGTACCTTTTCCTTCTAAATCCCTGAAAAAGGCTCAAACATCTTCAATTACGTGCCTCGAACTCTCTGCCGCTCCATTTCTGTCCCTGTCGGTGAAATCTGTGCTTTTAATGGCTCTGGGGAGGTTTTACAGAGTTCAAACCCTGCTCTTTAATGCAATTCCTATCATGGCCCCTTCCCAGGATTTCATTGTGATTTTGGCCTCTGAAAAATGGTCCTTTCTACGTTTTTTTCCACTGTAATAAAGACTATGAAATCATGGTGGCTTTCACCCTCTGATAACCCTGCAAAACATGAAAACCTGTTAAGAAAACCATGCATGGAGGTGGTGGATGCAATGGGGATGATGGGAATGGCCATGTAGACTGGTAAAATGGTGGAAAAGTGCAGGATTATGATGGAAAACGGTCGTGGTGAAAGTTGCTAGACTGTGGCAAAAAATTTAAATACAAACCTTTGAAAAATGACCTCTGAATGAAATATGAACGAAATATAAGGTGGGCGGAGGACAACGTGATAAAAAACACATGGAGAGGTGACGTGGTAGGACCCAGTCAATGGCGGGGCCTGACTTTAAATCTGGACCGTCCGATCTCAGGAGGAGATCGATGGTGGAAAAATTATCGGAAGGTGACGGATGGTGGGCCAGGGGTACGGATACCTTGGGTTATCTACCGTGCAACTTCGGGATGCGATGATCGTTGGATGGGCGATCGCAGATCGGACGGTTTATATGCATATCACGCCAGATCAAATGCCGAATGATAACGCATGATGGGTGGGCATTTTTTGAACACTGTCGGAGCCACGTGTCGAGCGGTGAGTGGAATCGCTTCGAAAATAAAAATACCTCCCACCTCTGAAAGGTGGTGCGATAGAAATCAGCGGTTTTCGAACGGGCGCAGCTACGGGGACCACTGGGCTGATGAAATATGGACTGTTGATCTGCGGACTGAATGGACGGTTGAGATGCGATCGGAGGGGCGAATGAGGAATGACAGGCGTATTGTGAAATAGTGCTGACCGTCAGATCTTACATAGATCGACAGCTGAGATTATTTCAAGGGCCGACAGATAAGTTCACCATCGCATCAGAACTTTTGTATTTACAAAGGATAAGGGTGCATGTGAAACCCTTAATTGCGATAAGCACTTTATGAATAGTGCTTGGTCTTAGCGCTCGGGTGCATGGAGGGGAAATACGATTTAGGGGCTAGCCGAAAAGGGCTAAGACCATAATAAGGTGGAAAATGGATTTTTGGCCCATTTTAATGCAATTTGGGGGCAGAATTGGGTAACGATAGAGGGAATAAGGAGAAAATGGGCCAAAGAAGGGGTGTGTGCAGGATGTAAAGGGGATTTTGGGAGGATTTAGAGGGTAAAAGGGGGACTTTGAAAAAAGGGAAGAAAGGGTTAAATTGGGATATTTCTGCAGGGATACAAGGGGAAATGTAGGCCTTTCTGGAGCACAGTTTTTTACAATTAGTGAGGCGCTTTAAACTAGGAACAACAGTGGGGGTTTATCCAAGGCAAAGGCATTTGAGGCTTCAAGGATGATGTGTCTTCAGGGGAGATGCATTCCTGGAAGGCTCAAAAACAATTTATCCCCTTACTTTGCTTGTCAAAAAATTTATAGGGGGCTAACAACTTCTAAATGGTATGTTGATCAGACCGCCTCTTCCCATACCACCTTTACGACCATTTCCCAAGCCTTCTTATCTTATTTTCAGCTCCCTCTCCAATACGACATTGGTATCAAACTCTTGACTTCTTTCCGTTAATCATCTTCGACCCACCTTTCCGCTCATGTCCAGGAATGGCGGAGAAGAAGGAGCTTATGTCGAGCTCCCACCTTTGAAGATCAGGTATATATGGACTGGTTCCTTTGCTCTATCTTACCTGCCATCGGAAAAGATGTCGCATCCCAGTTCCCTTAAACCGAAGAAGCCGCCCTCCAAATAGCCTTGAAATATGACCTCATCTATGCTCAATCTGGTTATGTTTATACCATCCTTCCTGACCTCCCCAAACCCGGTGGCGTTAACGCCCCGGGGGCATCTCACCCCACTGAATGTATCATTGGAGCTCTTTCAAATACCTACACTCAAACTCCTATGGGCTATGGTTTCCTTCCGGGAGGGGCCAGCACCTCCCGCACTTTCCCCCCTCCAGGTAGCATGTGTCCAGGATACGGCATGCCTCCTCCTTTTTCCCACCCTCCTGCTTACCTCAATGTTTCCCATCCTAACCCTTATCCTTACCCACAGCCTGGTGTCCCAGCTCCTCCAGCATTTGGAACTCTACCTCCCTTGCCTTCTCAAGCCCCACAACAACAACTACTACCCCCTCCAGGGCAAGTATTTTCATAGCAGGGCGCGACTAATCCTCCTTCTTCTCAAAGAAAGCGGAAAGGAAATAAAAATCAATCTGACCCTAGTAATCATGGATCCAATCCTCCAAGTATTGATTCTAACACTGCTAACCAGCCACAGGGCTCTTAGCCAAGGCCGGACAAGCCTCTTTGCACCAATAAGCATTGTTCGTGTTGTGGTGTTTACGGTCATTACACTCACGATTGTCCCCTATTACCACAGATGCGGCAGATGTGGGAGTCTCAAGCTACATTGCGGGGAAAACATACCTCCCCTACTATTCCCCCCAATGTGGCTACTTCTCAACTAGCCATGTTTACCGATCCTTTCCCTCAACAAGGATTCGTGGCTACTCAATCACCTCATGCCCCGGTAACCACCCAACCTTCCCCTTCTGGTTCCTCTGATTACAAGATTCTCATGATGAATTCTAACCAACCTCTTACAGTCGACCTTAACCTTCAAACTCAGTCTGGTCAGTACTCCACGCCTCCTACTCCCTCTGTCTCTGAGTCACCATCTTCAGGTCCTACAGAGCCTCTTTTGACACCAAATGTTCCTTTACAAATACCTCAACCCAAAATTGAGGTCCCTATCAAGGTTCCTAAGGGCCCATTATGCCGAAATGATGCTCCCAATCGAGCTTCTCATTCGTATAGTGTAGTAGATGATTTGGCACAGTCTCCTGCCACCATTTCAACACTGGAACTCCTCCAGTCATGTCCTTCTCAACGGAAGGCTCTACTATTAGCCATGGGCACTATAGATCCTACTGATGACCAATTGATTTTTTTTCACACATGTCAGTCAAATCATGCTCCCCTTCCTGCTTCCGTCGCTTTCCAAATCCCAGTCAAAATCCAGAACGATAATGTGTCTCGATGTATTATTGATGAGGGGGCATCTACATGTGTGATGTCTGCTTAGATTTGGAAACAACTCAGATCTCTTGAGCTGGCCCCTTCCACCATCACCCTTCGTGTGTGGGATGGCCACACCTCCCAACCCATTGGCCTTTTCTATAATTTTCCTATCACCCTTGTGGGCAAGACTATTTGCATTGACATTGAAGTCATCGACGCCCCTTTTGACTATAACATTCTTTTGGGGTGTAGCTACACCTATGCCATGTTTGTTGTCCCATCTGCGGTACACCGCAAGATGTTTTTCCCTCACAATGGAAAGATAGTCACCATCGACCAGTTGACATATCATGAGCCAAAAACTCACACTTCCCCTGAGTCGACCATCTCTTCTGTAGCCAATAAGCAAACCGTCGATTCCTTGACCAGTGTTTCCCCCGGCATCTACAAAGTCTCCTCCTTGCTTGGAACCTTCCTTGGTCTTCCTCCTCCTCCTATCTCTAATCCCATCTTAATGAATGTTTGCATGATGCAATTGTCTCGGGCTGAACTTAAGCAGCCCACTTCGGCTAGTCAACAACCTCAACCTCGCCCGCCACAACCCGCTCCTAGCCCTTCGCATCAGCTGGCTGAACCCCTTCCACCTAGATCTTCCCATACATCTAGTACTCATAAGCTTCCCTACCCTCCTGGGCCAGTTCCCCCAGGTCTCAACCATATGGGAGCCATCCCTCCTGGCTATTACCCCGCCGGTTAGATACCTTTCCTTGCTTCCCCTCCCGACATTTATTCAGTCCCCATCATGGAAACCCTTTCTCTACCTAATTTGATCCTAGGAATACCTGTCTGGTACCTTACTCCTCTAGCCGAGACCCCACCAGGTCACCCCAAACCATACCTTGCTTTGACACTGGTTCAACTGATTCCCTTAGCTTCTTCTGTTGCTATAGTGCCACTAATACCTCAACAAGACCCTTCTCCTATTGTGACAGCTACTGGCAAGAAAGGCAAAGCTCGAAAGGGGGAATCCAAAGACAAGACTACCCCGACTGACCCTACCCCTCCTCCACCCACCAAGGCTTGTGCCTTGTGTGATGGTGTCGTTCATGCCACCCATACTTGTCCCGAGTTGCCCCTCATAAAACCCATGGTTAAAGTCGCATTCCTTGAGTCTACGGTCCCTGGATCCTCTATTTCTTCCTTGTCCCCAGCCAAGAACCCAAATAATCTTTGCACCATCAAACCTTGTGCTCTGTGTGGTGTCCATGGCCATTATTCTCACCATTTTCCTCACCTCATGCATTACCGCGCCTCTTTAGAGGTCATTCGCGAGTATGAGGTTGAACAAAATCAATTCGCCTCTCCCATCCTTGTGCAGTATGCGTCAGGCCAACTCGAGGATCCCATTTCTACCATTGACATCCCCCCCCCTGATGTTGAGATGATGGAACCTGCTGCCCCCCTCCTATACCTATCATCATCCGTGCGACCCTCGGAGCACATTCCCTCTAAATCCACTTCGTCTATTTTGCTTGATTCCCCTTCAACAACATTCTTGGGCTCCACATCCTTTGACCATATTTTTACTTGTTCTTCTGTCATCCTCCATGACGATCCATATGTGCGCCTTTCTTCCCATGTTGATGATTTAGGTATTTTTGCAGCATCATGTGGTTTCCTTGACCTTCTCCTTCCCACACATAACCAGGATGATACCATCTGTATCTATGATGTTCTCCGCAACATGATCTCCCGCTATTCCTCCCATAGCCCTCATACATCACCCTCTAGTCGGTCTGTGAGTCATAGCCATCCTACCCAGACTACTCCCTCCCATAGTTGTCGTTCGATGTCTACCCTCCACTCACGCTGCCATCGTTATTCTTCCTCCTCCCTTTTCTTGTCTTGTGACACTATTTCGCAGGACCTCCCGTCCACACATTATATTGGCTATGCCGATGGGGCAAGTTGCTATTCCCAGAATCTCGCCTCGGCAGCTTGGGCCATATTTACCCCCTCGCATACCGTCGTTCTTTCTAATGGGGTTTGCATTGGTAATGAAACCAATAATCAGGCTGAATATGATGCGATACATGGCCTTTTAGCCGATGCCTTTCTCATCGCATCCTCCATCTACACGTTCGTTTAGATTCCCTGCTTCTTGTCTTACAACTCAATGGTGTCTATCGTGTGCATAACCCTATCCTGTTTAGATGATATTTACGTGTGAAACTTTTGATACGTGAATTTAGATTCATTACTTTCAACCATGTACCTAGAACATAAAATCACTACATAGATAACATTGCAAACCATGTTCTAGACTGGCATTTATCACACACAAGACCATAACATTTCAAATCATCAACACAATACATCTGCATAATACATATCATATAACATGTTTTTAGAGTCCATCTACTCTGATACATATGACATGCCCATAGCATGTTACAAAAAACAAAACTCAAAACTAGGGGTCACCACTTGCCCCTACATACACACTAGGGGGCACCACCTACCCTACATCTAATCACTCTCTTTGGAGGATCCCGAGCCAATGGCTCTGCTCCCGCTGCTCATAGATCACGCATAGTCTGACCGGCCATCGCCATGCACCGCATGACACCTCGCCATTCCGAGGGTAGCCCAATACATAGCTCTACCTGCTGGTCATCTAAGTCTTGCCAACCCCGCTCCGAAACACCGGTCAGCAGCCCCTCACATCTACAACGGATGTGCTCCAGAAGAGAAGCCATATCCTCATTCTGTGTCGTTCTCGATCCACTCGTGCCTGTAGTTCCTGCTAATGTGGCTCGTCCCATATATCTAGCTGGTTTCATCGGAGCTATATCTGCATACAAAAAGTATAAGGATCAGTACCATAAATACTATTCACAAAATTTAACATGCACGTAAAATATTAGTTACTTGTCACTTACCATCGGGCCCCCATACTTGACCAGGCAGAAGCAGCAAGTCCGGATCTCCCCAATAACTCATCCCGCTATGGGGATAGTCGTCTATGTATAATGGCATCTAAACCCAATGGGCAAAGAAATCTGGTCAGAACACCTGTCCGATCCCCCCTCCTCCTCCTCTGTGTTATCACTCTGTAATTAGCAAGATTGGAAAAGTCTAACTGCAGAGGTAACATCAAACCGCTTTGGGATTCAAGGATCTAGCCCTCCTGAATCCAGAGATGGATCTCTCTATAAATGAGTTCAAAGATGTGATCTTTAAAGACTGAAATTATGATATTAGGCTAGTTATGAAGAGCATGGGTTTGTTTTGTTTGTTTTTGGTTGGGCGAAGACATGGTGAAGGTGAAAGCAGTTCAAAATAAAGGGTGAAGAGCCTAGAAATGAAGGAATGTTTCAGCTGATAGCAAAAGACAAAGACAGCTTTAACCCATTGGGCTATGGAGTCATAGGAGGATTTAATTGGATAGAAAATTCAAGAAGGATCCATGGAGAAAATCATTTACATCAAAGGATCTCTTAAGGTGATTAATGGAGTGAAACAAATAGGCAGTGAAAGACTTAAACAAATGAAGAAACAAAGCACAGTCTAAGATCAAGTAAGTACTTTTAAACTAGCTTGCTTTCAACATGTACTTAAGGAGAAACATAAAAGTATTTCTGTTGATCAGGTCAGTGCTTTTAAACTAGCCTACATTGAAGTACTTTCCATCAGAAACATTTAAAAAACAGTTCAAACAACTTAAGATCAGGTAAGTGCTTTTAAACCAGCCTGCTTCAGCATATTTGATAAGGGAACACAGATGATAATCACAAAGAGCAATATAGATCAGCTAAGTACTTTTAAACTACGTTGCATTGATAAACTCCAAGGATAACAAAGAGAACATTCATCTCAAAGAGCTATCTAGATCAGGGAAGTACTTTTAAACTACCCTGCATTAATAAACTCTTCAAAGAGGACATTCAAATGAAGAAAACATAGAAGATAAAGCTTTCAGTAAGAGTAGGGTACCGTGAAGAGTATATCCTAACTCTATGTTTGCTACTCTTTATCAGAGAAAGTGAACAGAGTGAAAACATTAAGTAAAACGACAATTGACAGTAAGGAACACATCACCATTGACATAGTTTCATAATTCCATGAATCAACAGCTTGTATTGATATTCAAACCAGTTACAATCAGCAAGCCCGGTGGGTCTCTATAGCTTTGAACTTCTCATATCAGCTTATGTATCTTTCAATACAGAACAGGGAATCAGTGGCTTCAGAATGACTATTACATGCGTTCAGATGTACCGAGACCAACCTTTTGATCATCTTCTACAGAGGTATTTATAGAAGAAAGGGGCGGTGGTAAACTATGAAAAGATCTATTTGGATCAATTAATACAGAAGATGACTCTTCGGTACTTTTGAGGGCCTCGATCAAGAAATCTACAGGTGTTCATCAGCATTAAGTGAGGTACACTTACAATTAAGCTCAGTGGGAGCTTTTTGCCGTCCTTTGAAGCTTGGTGTCATGCTGGAGTGACTTTATTTCTGCTTCCCGAGATGAAATGATCTAATATCTGCTTCTGAACTGTTCTTTAATCTTCTCGAATGGTTCTGCCGACAATTAGAGATAAGATAGCTCAATTAGTATTAATTGTTCGCCGGTCTTTTGATCTCAACGAGACTACAGGTGTCTTTTGGAGCTGTAGAGGGTTCAATTAGCCTCTTCTTATGGCGGTGGAAGATTTCTCAGCTTGATAGATGTCTTCGCTCCTTCCCCAAACACTTTACTTTGCTTGAGATCTGTGTTTGGGTCTTCAATCTTCGGTTCTGATATGTTTTTTCTTCGGCGCTAATACTCTTTAACCATTTTTGAATTAAAATAGTGTCTTGTTGATGTGCAGGGGCCGCGCAGGCCTTTTTGTGCTATCAATGCTTATGAAACATTGATAAAACTTTGAATCAAAACCTGCAAAATACAAACAATTTGTTATAAAATCCTGCGTATTTGGTTTTACTGCTTCAGAGGCGTAGGAAGAGAGCAGGACCGTCGGATGGCATCATCCAACGGTGGAGATTAACTGAGAGGAATTTTAAATGACGCGGGAGGAAGAATAAAACAGAACCGTCGATCGCGCGATGAGCAACGGTGGGGGTGATCTGGGACCGTCCGATCTGGACACGTGGACGGCCCAGATTTAATCGGAGGATCGCCAATCGGGAGGGCAGCAAAGAGCATGCGATTGAAATATTGCAATTTGAAACTTGCGATTGAAACATTTCGATTGGAACATTTCGATTGGGCGATAACCGTTCGATTCGGTCTAGATCGACGGTCTAGATCCTTTGTTTTCTTGCACCGGCGGGACCCTTATACTTCGTAAGAAACCCATAAATTTCAATAAAAACCAAGGTTTTGAGTGAAATGGGCGGAATATATATATGATAGGTTGGCGCCCGATTGCGGGGCCACTGGGTGTATGGAGTACCATGGGCCCGGGCTTTATATAACTAGGGCCAATCGTAATCGAAACATTCGGGCCCGGTCTTTCAATCAACCCATTTTAAATTCTCCGATCGCGATTGCGCGATCGGTCTTTTTGATCAACCCATTTTATTTAAACACGTGATTTTGGCATTTTAAAACAAACTTTGGAATAATGGGTTTTCAAGTTTAATAAAGAAAAATATTGATCAGAAAGGGATTTTCTCAATAGTTTAGCGCCCGATTGCGGGCTTATGGGGCAGATGAAATGATAATACGATCTGCGGTTTAGGACAAAGGGGCTGATCGCAATCGACATTTTGAAATGGCTCACAAACATGCACACTTGAATCTTTTCGATTCGATTAGCGCTTCATGGGTTTGGCACTTGGTTTTTATGATGAGGGCGTATTGGGGAAGTGGTTTGGAAACTCAGGCCAAGGGGCTTAAACCTTTAATAAAGAAATGGGTTTTTTACACAGATTTTCAGTGAATTTCAAAGGTTTCTGAGGGTTTCGACAGAGTTCGAAAGAAGTTTGGAACTCTGCAAAGGCAATTTTATATGAACAGAGGGTGAGGAAAAATGGAGAACAAAGGAAAATGATGAAAATATGAAGGTTAGTCTCTGAGAGGAAAAAAGGGAAAAGGAGGAGGATATTGTAGCAGTCTTCTCATGGAATTTTTAGCAGAATTTTGAGTTTCTAAGAAATAACAGTGAAAACCTTGAGACATGAGCATGAGGTCGTCTACAGGCTTCAAGAGATAACATTTTGGCCAGGAAAGTGTTTCTTGAAGGCTCAAAACATTATTTGGCCACCTTTTGATAGACCAAAATTTACAGGTGGCCAACAGAGGCTCCACTTGGGGATGGTGCCTTCTTGAAGGCATCAAGAACTTCAGAACTGCATTCTCTGGGAGGCTGATCAATGCCTCGTTCTTTAGGTTGTTGTCTTTGCTGAAATGATCTTATTCTGGCTGAAACAAGGTTAGCAGCATTGAAAACAATGAATCTTCATCAACACAGGCTTTCTACCTACCCAATCCTACTGATCTAACATTTTTTCTTCATTTAGAGTGCACTTGGACTGGCAAACTCTTTTTCAACATTTTATTCTTTTGAAAATAGGAAATCTAATCTAATTCTACCTCTTATTTCTCCCTGAACTCAGATTAAACAGTTGAGCTCAGATGTTTCTCTACCTAATCTACTATCTGTTGGGATTAAACTGTCCAACAGATTTCATTCTCTAGATTCTAAGACAGAAATTCAAAAACATTCAAGTCAAGATTGAACTGTTTGACTTGCTGTGATCTATGGCATAAAAACAAGCTGCACATAGACTATTAAAAATCAAAAATTGAAGGTTTGAAATATAAAATATATATATATATATATATATATATATATATTTTTTTTTTTTTTTGAAGCATCCTTCTTCTTATTTGTGGCTCAAGTTTTGAGCTTGTTAGAGCCACTTTCTTTCCTTGATTTCAGCTCTGGTTCGAATTTGTTTGAGCTGTTATTTCTTTCTTTCTGGTTCAGATCTTGAGTTGATTAGAACCAGATTTACAACTTTATGACTTAGAAAAAATAAAACAGATTTGAGTCATCTCTTGCTTGGAAACTTTAGGTTCAGGTTTTGGGCTTGTTTGAACCTTTCTTTTCTAGCCTAATCTATCTACTGATAAGCCCAGTTTAAACAGTTTGGCAAATCCAATTCACTATCCTATCAGCAGAAAAATTTAAAGCTAATTAGTCAAGATTAAACAGTTTGACTAACTAGAAGCGTGTTTTTTGAGGAGTGGCATTTGAGCTTGCACACTTTCAGATTTATTTATTTTTTTTGGCATGGGGATTTGCCTTTCTTTTTTTTATTTCTGCCCTCTTTTCTATCTTTTATTGTTTTTGTATTTTCTCTTTTTGCTTTTATGAAACTGATGAAGCAATGATATCTACAATGGAAATGAAACTTGAAAAATTGAACTCAGCAGTAGTAATGCTTAAAGACCCTGCCATTGACAGGACCCCCAAAAAGATATGTGCCATCTAACTCTTGCAGAAAAAAGGAATTTGTACCAATGGTGGACTGAATGATATAAGGGCCTTGCCACAAACTGTCAAATTTTCCATGTTTACCTTTTTCCTCTCTTCTAGAATCCCATTTGAGTACCTTATCTCCAATGTTGAAATCACAAGCCTTAGCTCTCTTGTTAAACAACTTCTTGATGTTTTCTTGCACTTTTTGAGCTCTGTTGTAAACTTCTTCCCTCGTCTGCTGGAGATGTATTGTCTCATTAATCCTTCTTAGCATACTGTCTTCTTCTGACTGAATTTCTTGGGCTAATTTTATTATTGGTACACCCAGGCTGGTAGGAAACACTGCATCTGCTCCATAAACAAGTTGGTAGGGGGAGGTTTCAATGGATTTCTTTGTGGTCAACCTATCTGCCCACAATGCATGCACCAGCTTGTTATGCCATGACTTTTTATTCTATTCAAGTAGCTTCTTGACGATGGTCACCAAGCTTTTATTTGATGATTCAGCTAGCCCATTACCTTGAGGGTAATAAGTAGTAGAATGACCCAATGTAATCTGATACTTGTGACAAAAATCAATCATGTTTTTGGAACCAAAAGCAGCAGCATTATCAGTAATGATTTTCCTAGGGCATCCAAATCTAGAAAGGATATGGTCTTCAAGAAATTTTATAATGACAGAATTTGTGGCATTCCTGGTAGGGATGGCCTCTATCCACTTTGTGAAGTAGTCAGTGGCTGTAAGAATCCATTTATGTTGGGCAGATGAAGTAGGATGGATTTCTCCTATGAAATCTAGGCCCCATTGTTGAAAAGGAGCTTCAACAATGATAGGTTTTAACGGTAAGGGAAGGAGTTTTCTTTTGCCCTAAAAAATTTGGCACTTGTGACAAGAAATTATCATTTTATGGACATCTTGGAAGAGGGTGGGCCAATAATAGCTAGCTCTAAGGATTTTTTTGGATGTGGTTTTCCAGTAGAGATGACCTCCACACTCTCCTTCATGGAATTCATGCTTGATCTTCTCTGCATCAACTTCAGGCAAACATTTTAGCAATAAACCATTAGCATTTTTCCAGTATAAACATTCATTCAAAATGAAATAATTCTTAGCTTTCAACTTTAAAAACCTTGCCTTAGTTTTTGATAAATCGGGAGGAGCATTAAGATTTGTAAGTACATACAAGATGTTGGCGTACCAAGGTGAGTTTTGGAACTGCTCTTCCATAGTGGGAGGGGGTAATTCTTCTTGCTCATCCAAGGCATCTATCATGTTAATGTCTAGGGCTTGTAGATTAGATTCAGCCATTAATTGAGCCAAGCCCTGACCTTTGATGAGTTTGGTGGGTTTGATCTCCAAATCATATTCTAATATTACAACTATCCATTTGCCTCTCTTTCCATCAGGGTCTTGTGACAAGATGTCTTTTACCACAATGCTGGGTACATAGGCAATGGTGTGGGAATGAAGAATATACACCCTGAAATCCTTTAAGGCCTTTACTAAAGCATAGGCTTGTTTTTCCATTATGTTATATTTCAAGGGTGCATCCCTTAAAGCCTTACTAAAAAAAGCAATAGGTTGTTCTTGTCCTTCTGAGTTTTTTTGCAACAGGACTGCAGCTATTGTATGTTCTGAGGCAAAGGAAAAAATAAGAAAATATTTTGAAAAGTCCGGGCTGGTCAAGACTGGTGCTTGGGTGAGTGCATGTTTTACTAATTCAAAGGATTTTCTGGCCTCTACAGTCCATTTCACTCCTACTTCCTTTTTGAGCATATTATTCATGTTTCTAAGGAGCTCTGCTAAGTTGGGAATAAACCTCCTTAAGAAATTAATCTTTCCAATAAAGGACTGCAGTTCTATTATGTTCCTATGGTGGCTAATCTGTAGTATTCCCTCAACTCTTTTTGGATCTATTTTAATCCCCTTTTCTGATATAATGTGGCCAAGGAGCTTACCCTCTTGCAAGCCAAACACTGTCTTTTTGGGATTCAAAGATAGCCCAAATCTCCTGCATTTCTCAAAGACCTTTCTTAGATGTTTGAGGTGCTCTTCATCGGTTTTGAAATAAACTGTTATATCATCAAGGTAAATTACAATGAAGTGTCCTATTTCCTCTAAAAATGCAATGTCCATGGCCCTTTGAAAAGTGGCCCCAGCATTCATTAGTCCAAAAGGCATTTTCACATACATGAAGGTGCCCCAAGGAGTGGTAAAGGATGTCTTGAGTTGATCTTCTGGGAGTACTAAAAGTTGGTTATATCCTGAGAAACCATCTAACAGAGAAATCCTCTTTCAATCAACTACCTTTTGTAGGATGTGCTCCATTTTGGGTAAAGGGTAATTGTCTTTTAGGGAAGCTCTGTTAAGGTTTCTGAAATCAATGCACAGTATGATTTCTCCTGTCTTCTTCCTCACAGCTACAAGGTTAGAAACCCAATCTGAAAACCTTACAGGCACAATGATTCCTACCTCGTACATTTTCTTAATTTCCTTTTCGAGTAGAGGTAGTTGTATTGGGTTGATTCGATGCAGTTTATGCTTAAAAGGTTTTTTTTTTTCTCTCAAAGGGATCTTGTGCTGGATGATTTCTGTATCGTAAGCTTTTAAATCTTCATATCTCCAGGAAAACACATCGGCAAACTCTTTAAACAAGTCAATGTATTTCTTTTTCATGTCAGGTGGCAAGGACCTAGCTAATTTAATCATTTTAGGTTGAGCCTTTGTGCCTATGCTGCATTCTTCAACGTCAGACTCTATATATTCTACTGCAGGTTTCTTAGCCACGTCATTAAAATCAAGCAGGTCTTCTAACGGTGCTAGCCCCCTGGGTATCTTCTTGTCTCTCGGTGTTAATACCTCCATGTCTTTGTTTTCTGAGTCTTCATACTCTTCAGATGAGTTTCGAGTTTTTGAGTTAACATGTTGATATCTGGAGGACTAGATGGTTGTTCTTGTTCAGGGGGTTCTTCGTTTAGACAATTTTCATCGGATGTAGAATCTGAATTGGATGATTCAAACTCATTCTTACCGAGCAGGAAATCCTCTATCTGTTTATCATTCTCAAAGACCTGCCAATATTTTTGATTATCGGGTATGGCTGGCCTAAATTTTACCTGAACGGTGCTGTCCTCATTTTCATATGGTGCTAAACACGTTCTAGCTGTAAAAGCTAAATTGTGAGCGGCAATATTCTGTTTTCTTGGGACAAAAATCAATTTTGGATCCTTGAAAATGTTTAACAGATCCAGGACATCATTTCGGTAGGCTCTAAGTCTGGGATGATTAGCAGTGTATTCCCCATTAACTTGCCTAATGATTAATTCTGAATGGCCATATACGTGGATTCTTTCAGCTCCTAGCTTTTTTAACAGATGCAAGCCCAAAATGAGAGCTTCATACTCGGTAATGTTATTAGAGCATCGAAAATTCAATTTTCATGAAACACTTTCTGTATGGTCGTTTTCAGTGTTTGTTAACCAAACACTGGCGCCAACACTATTCTTAGTACATGACCCATCGAAGAACATGGTCCATAGAGGATTATTTTTGGTTTCGCCTTGGTTGGTAATCTCGCTAACTATCATGCTATCTGATTGTGGTGGTATGTCAGCACTTAGTCGAATTTGTGTCTCATTTTCAAGTTCCTCGCCATATTGAAGGTTGTTTTCCTGAGTTTCAAGTTTCGAGAGCCGTGGACACATGACTTGTGGGTCGAGACTTTCATTTGTTTCGTTAATATCTTCAAATGCATCAAAATGTTTTGATACTTGTGAGTTAGGTGTTTCTTGAGCTTCATCGGCGATTAATCTTGTTGTAGTGACTTGCTCACCAACTGTTTCAGCGTCATGTTCTGTTTTAAGGTCAACAAGTTGTTGTACTGGGCCTTGTTCCTCAGGATTTTCATGGAGATGAACTCGATGGGGTGTTTGTTGTTGGCCATCTCGGCCATATTCATTTTGGTTTGTCATTTCAATGCATTGTACGAGAGTTTCCCTTTTGTTTTCATCCATGTCTAGAACTGCATTCATTTCTAGATTTGGGGCCTCTAACAGGTTATCTGCGTTACTGTCTTCTGGTTCTGACTTATTCGAAGGTTCATCATGGTAAAGGATAAAAGAGTTCAGGTCAATATGGACAGAGTAGATGGGACAGTTTTCAGGTTTTTCTGGGCTACTGACCATGAATTTCATGTGTGCCTCTCTGTATAGTCTTCTAGGCTGGTTAAAAACAGGAATAGTGGCATATGTCTCGTCCATCTGCATTGTACCTTGCAGCTTGGCACCCCACGATCTAGACAACAACATGCCATACTTAGGAGGGACATCAGCCATCACTACATCCATAACTAGGCACTTGGCTGGGATTTGAGTCAAATTCACACAGAGGTCCTTAATTAGGCCAAGACATTTGACCCTGCTTGAATCAAAGGAATATAAATCCTTGTAAGGTCTGGTTATTTCTAGTCCTAGCCTTTCCATTATCACCTTTGGCATAAGATTATGTGAGGCTCCGGAATCATGCATAGCATTGTGTAGAATTTTGTCATGAACATTCAGACTGACGTAGAATGGAGGTACTATCCCTTCTTGAAATTTCCCTTCAACTTTAGGACCAAAAATGAGCTCAGGCTGGTCATCATTATAATTTATTGTGTCATTCTAGTCCTCTATGTTTAAAGCCTTCAGACTTTGGGTCCTGTACACATTATGGGAAGCTAACTTAGTAAGGGGAACAGAGATTTTAATCTTTGAAAGTTCTTGTTCTAGGCTGAAAGAAATTTGGTTTTTTGAAGAACTTGCTTCAGCCTTACTAGCTGTTAGTCTTTCAGCAACATCACCTTGCTGATTTGTTCTATTTACATTTGATAACATGGTTTTGACAGGAGTACTAGCTAAGGTGTTAGTACTGCTAAGATCTGCATCCTGCTTTTCAAAATTAGGATTGCCTTTCTCTTTACCTTTACCAGAATCAACAGCCACTGTTTTATCCTTTTGAATGACATTTTTACATTTGGTTGTGGTGCTATTTTGTGAAGATTTATCAGAGATTTTAGTGTTGGGAGTTTTTTGACTGGATTTGCTTCTAAGGTCATATTCTCTGTGAGGCTCTATGATGACATTTTCCATATCTTGATAACAATGTCGATCATTATCCCTGTCGTCATCATAAGGTGTGTATAGACCTCGTTTCTTTTCATAATGAATCTCAAAGCCATCGTTATCTACCCCTAGCATGTTGATATCATTTTCCTCTTCTATCTCACCTGTTTCCTCTGTCTCACTTATATAGTTTTGATGGAAAGGAGGAATGATCTGCTGATCATCTTCTCTAGGTCTATTTGGAAGTTGGTTTCTTCTTAAATTTTGATTTTGGTTCTGGTTTCTATTCTGAGAAGCAGTTTGGTTTAGGCTTGCTTGTGTTCTCTTAAATAGGCTCATCTCTTTCATCATCTCTTCCATCATTCTTTCCATCTTTGAGTTTGAAGTGGAAGGTGTGGATTCCTCTCTAAAAGATACTCTCTTTTCAGCTTTCATTCTTGCTCTCTTCTCTATTAGATTGACTTCTACAGAAAGAGCACCCCTTTGCATATCTTCAAGAGTTGCAAAGTCTCTCTCTCTTAGCAAATAGGTCATGTCAGAGTCAAAACCTTCAAGAAATTTATTCAAAGCTGAGCCTTGCGGAGGTTTTAGTTCTAGGGGAAGTGCATGATAGATACTGTTAAATCTAGTACAATAAGCCCGTACACTTTCCCCTGGGTTCCTGTGGAGATTGTTGTAGTCAGCCAAGATTTGGAGAGGATTCTTCCTCAATTCCCATTTGTTTAAGAAAGATTGATGGAAACCTTGAAGGTCATTAATACTATGAGGGGCTAAGCCTTTGAACCATTTTCTTACTTCTCCTCCCAAAATTTGAGCAAATAATCTCATTTTGATAGAATCATCAGCAATCTCATTTCTGTCAAAGCAGTCATTCATCTTATCCACATGTTGTGATGCAGTAGTGGCACCACTATCATCATACAATGGAATTTTGGACAGATAGTCCTGTGGCAGATTGACTAAAGGTACAGGAAGAACTAAGGGGGTATACCATGCAGCCATGGCAGGAGGTGGAGGTGGATTAACAAGAGTGAAAGTGGGTTGGAGGGGAGTGGTTGGAACAGTGGATACAGGGTGAGCAGAAATGGATGGACCGGGGATAGATTGCTGAGCGGATCTCGGATGAGAGACACCTAGATTGTGGAGGAAGTGTAAATTAGGTGGTGTAGTCTCTCTACTACCAAGATGTGTACTTGTCTCAGGAGAAGAAGGTGAAGACTCAGAATCTAACTGATCTAAATCACCAAGAGACCTAGTTCTAAAAGGATTTACTAAGTCTTCTTGTGATTGTTGTAGAGCTGAAAGATTTTCTGGGACAGAATTAGCTCTCAAGGGTGATCTGAAAACAGTTGATAATTTAATCCTAGGAGACTTCCAAAGGATGCTCTCTGGGTCATCAACTATTTCAGGTGGATCCGGGTCAGGATGGGCTCTAGTGTGAATCTTTCTAGGAGCCACTATGCTGTAATTTTTTAGACCCAAATAACAAGAAAATTTCAACCAGGTATGACAATCTTTGAGAGGTTAACTAATCTGTTTTACACAAATTTCAATCCTACAGTCCTCTGACTGAGTTTGAAGGATAATATAGTAATGAGGGTTCTTCCCAGTGGAGTCTTAAGGTCTGTTCAGGATTGTGGAGTCGCCAAGTGGAAGTTTTTAGCTCCTTTTCAGAGGTAAGAGGTGTTATGGTCCACTACCATGTTTATTAAATACCAATCTGAAATATTTTTGGGTTTTTTTTTTCTGAGTTAATTTTCAGTTAGCAAGAAATATCTGGTATCTTATGATTGTCTTCTAATCAAAGAAATACTCAGGAGTTCCCCAGTGGAGTCGCCATTATGTTATCACTCTGTAATCAGCAATATTGGCAAAGTCCAACTACAGAGGTAACATCAAACCGCTTTGGGATTCAAGGATCTATCCCTCCTGAATCCAGAGATGGATCTCTCTATAAATGAGTTCAAAGATGTGATCTTTAAAGACTGAAATTATGATATTAGGCTAGTTATGAAGAGCATGGGTTTGTTTTGTTTGTTTTTGGTTGGGCGAAGACATGGTGAAGGTGAAAGCAGTTCAAAATAAAGGGTGAAGAGCCTAGAAATGAAGGAATGTTTCAGCTGATAGCAAAAGACAAAGACAGCTTTAACCCATTGGGCTATGGAGTCATAGGAGGATTTAATTGGATAGAAAATTCAAGAAGGATCCATGGAGAAAATCATTTACATCAAAGGATCTCTTAAGGTGATTAATGGAGTGAAACAAATAGGCAGTGAAAGACTTAAACAAATGAAGAAACAAAGCACAGTCTAAGATCAAGTAAGTACTTTTAAACTAGCTTGCTTTCAACATGTACTTAAGGAGAAACATAAAAGTATTTCTGTTGATCAGGTCAGTGCTTTTAAACTAGCCTACATTGAAGTACTTTCCATCAGAAACATTTAAAAAACAGTTCAAACAACTTAAGATCAGGTAAGTGCTTTTAAACCAGCCTGCTTCAGCATATTTGATAAGGGAACACAGATGATAATCACAAAGAGCAATATAGATCAGCTAAGTACTTTTAAACTACGTTGCATTGATAAACTCCAAGGATAACAAAGAGAACATTCATCTCAAAGAGCTATCTAGATCAGGGAAGTACTTTTAAACTACCCTGCATTAATAAACTCTTCAAAGAGGACATTCAAATGAAGAAAACATAGAAGATAAAGCTTTCAGTAAGAGTAGGGTACCGTGAAGAGTATATCCTAACTCTATGTTTGCTACTCTTTATCAGAGAAAGTGAACAGAGTGAAAACATTAAGTAAAACGACAATTGACAGTAAGGAACACATCACCATTGACATAGTTTCATAATTCCATGAATCAACAGCTTGTATTGATATTCAAACCAGTTACAATCAGCAAGCCCGGTGGGTCTCTATAGCTTTGAACTTCTCATATCAGCTTATGTATCTTTCAATACAGAACAGGGAATCAGTGGCTTCAGAATGACTATTACATGCGTTCAGATGTACCGAGACCAACCTTTTGATCATCTTCTACAGAGGTATTTATAGAAGAAAGGGGCGGTGGTAAACTATGAAAAGATCTATTTGGATCAATTAATACAGAAGATGACTCTTCGGTACTTTTGAGGGCCTCGATCAAGAAATCTACAGGTGTTCATCAGCATTAAGTGAGGTACACTTACAATTAAGCTCAGTGGGAGCTTTTTGCCGTCCTTTGAAGCTTGGTGTCATGCTGGAGTGACTTTATTTCTGCTTCCCGAGATGAAATGATCTAATATCTGCTTCTGAACTGTTCTTTAATCTTCTCGAATGGTTCTGCCGACAATTAGAGATAAGATAGCTCAATTAGTATTAATTGTTCGCCGGTCTTTTGATCTCAACGAGACTACAGGTGTCTTTTGGAGCTGTAGAGGGTTCAATTAGCCTCTTCTTATGGCGGTGGAAGATTTCTCAGCTTGATAGATGTCTTCGCTCCTTCCCCAAACACTTTACTTTGCTTGAGATCTGTGTTTGGGTCTTCAATCTTCGGTTCTGATATGTTTTTTCTTCGGCGCTAATACTCTTTAACCATTTTTGAATTAAAATAGTGTCTTGTTGATGTGCAGGGGCCGCGCAGGCCTTTTTGTGCTATCAATGCTTATGAAACATTGATAAAACTTTGAATCAAAACCTGCAAAATACAAACAATTTGTTATAAAATCCTGCGTATTTGGTTTTTTTGCGCGCCGGAGGGCGTAGGAAGAGGAAGCTGGGACCGTTAGTGCGTTTGCATCCAACGGTGGAGATGTAGAGAGGAATTTTAAATGACGGGAGGAAGAATTAAACGAACGAGTCGATCGCGCGATGAGCAACGGTGGGGGGTGATGCGGGACCGTCCGTGCGGACACGTGGACGGCTCGAGATTTGATCGGAGGATCGGCAATCGGGAGAAGCGACAGCAAAGCATGCGGGTAAACATTGCGATTGAAACATTGCGATTTGAACATTTCGATTCGAACATTTCGATTGGGCGACAACCGTTCGATCTGCCCGGATCAGGATCGACGGCCCCGGATCCTCTGTTTTTCTTACACCGGCGGGACCCTTATACTTCGTAAGAAACCCATAAATTTCAATAAAAACCAAGGTTTTGAGTGAAATGGGCGGAATATATATGATGAGGTGGCGCCCGATTGCGGGGGCCAGCGGGTGTATGGAGTACCATGGCCCGGAGCTTTATATAACTAGGGCCAATCGTAATCGAAGCATTCGGAGCCCGGTCTTTCAATCAACCCATTTCAAATTCTCCCCGATCGCGATTTGCGCGATCGCTCTTTTTTATCAACTCATTTTTATTTAAACACGTGATTTTGGCATTTTAAAACAAACTTTGGAATAATGAGTTTTCAAGTTTTACACAGAAAAATATTGATCAGAGAGGGATTTTTCAATGGTTTAGCGCCCGATTGCGGGCCCACGGGTAAATGAAATAACAATATGATCTGCGGTTTAGGACAAAGGGGCTGATCGCAATCGACATTTTGAAATGGCTCACAAACATGCACACTTTGAATCTTTCCGATGCGATTAGTGCTTCATGGGTTTGGCGCTTGGTTTTTATGATGAGGGAATATTGGGGAAGTGGTTTGGAAACTCAGGCCAAGGGGCTTAAATCCTTAAGAGAGAAATGGGTTTTTTACACAGATTTTCAGTGATTTTCAAAGGTTTTCTGAGGGTTTCGACAGAGTTCGAAAGAATTTTGGAACTCTGCAAGGAAATTTTCATGAAGGAAAGATGAGAAAAATGGACAACAAAGGAAAATGATGAAAAATATGAAGGTTAGTCTCTGAGCAGAAAAAAGGGGAAAAGAAGGAGGATATTGCAGCAGTCTTCTCATGGAATTTTTAGCAGGATTTTGAGTTTCTGAGAAATAACAGTGAAAACCTTGAGACATGAGCATGAGATCATCTACAGGCTTCAAGAGATAACATTTTGGCCAGGAAAGTGTTTCTTGAAGGCTGAAAACATGTTTTGGCCACCTTTTGATAGACCAAAATTTACAGGTGGCCAACACTCTGCACAATAGTCGCCCCCACTGATGCATCCTGGGTTCTCTCGGACCCCCATCAGGTAGCTGTACACGAGGTCGCAAGGTCGGGATCTTCTCAAAAAAGGAGCACAATACAGTCCCATAAGCACAATCATGGTTCACATGCCTCTTGCACAGCAACAACTGTCGTTTCAACGACACCAACATCATCTAGGCCCAACCATAGTAGGTCCCACTCAACACACTTTCTACAATCATCATCTGCCCACCAGTGATGTGATGGAGTGCCTGGCTACCCCAGATCTGCAACACTGTTGCCGCCACTGCACGGGTCTCTAACCTCTCTAGATCCCCAATCAATATCCGAGTCCCTTTGACTCGGAGGCCTGGTCGACAATGTCGCTCTACAAACTCCATAATGTTACGCCCCCGCGGTAACAATGGCTGTGTATTTCCCACCATCCTTAATGGTGGGAGACCAGTCAAGAAATACAAATAATGGACTGTCAGCTCAATCCTGTGCCCCTGCACTATAAAGAACTCATGATCTGGATCCCAATAACTGACAATCCGGGCCAAAAAGGGCTCCCCAGCTCTCATCAAAGGGTTCTCCACAAATTTTAGAACCCAAAACCTAGCTAATGCACGACGGACACCCTGATATGCTTGGATCTCCACTCGTAATGTACCCAGGTCTCTGTATATCTTCCATCTCTGCACAAAAACATCATCTTTGTCAGTACAGATAGGAAAAACTGCATTCAATTATACAAAACCTGACTCTCTGCCCACAATAGCAGTACAATCACCTTCACCTGATAGGTCGCACTTTTTGGCCAAATCCTGGGATAGGTCACACTTTTCAAGCCAAAACCTGCTTCCTAGGTCACATTTTTTTTCCCAAAATGTGCGACCCAGCCGTGAAGATGAGGGACCGACTATTCCTAAGATTTGGGACCCTAATCTGAACTTTTAATCCATCAAAAACAAAGAGTAGGATTAGGCCTCTTACCTACAACTGACGGATCTCGATTCCAACAGTCAATTTGTCCGCTATGATCACCACAAGATTTAGGGCCTCCTCTCCTCTCCACTTTCACCATAGCTACACAAGCAAATGAATGCATTTGGAGGGAAAATTCCTTATTAGAAGAAAAACCCCTGATTTTTCTTTCACCTATTGCGACCAAACCATAGCCCTGTTTGACACACCATCTATACCGTTGGAAAGCTCTCACCGAGTACTCAAATGGGTATTCATTATTTTTTCATGATTTGATACTTCACCAAGACACATTTTTCCCACGAAGGGTCTATCCACTTCCCCTTCAAATCGGATTTCATCACTTATAACACCTGTATTTGGGGCACCACTTTGCCTCCATACTTGTCCTTGTTCGGGTTGATTTTTTTCATGAGCTACCCTCTTATACTCATGTTTTTATGGTCCCCCATTAGACCTTTACTGTGTGGCAGCACCATCATGTCGCCCTTGTTTAGAGCATCCAAGTTGATTCATCATTCCATTCATGGAGTCTATCCCGAGTCCCTCCGTACCCTGCTATAGTCCTCCATCCTTCATTGCCTGGTCCCTCTCTCGTGTCGTACATGATGGCATTCAGTCCCACTGTCCCCTTGTTGGCGACCTATAAAATTTCTTCTATCAAAAGGTGGCCAAAACATTGATCAGCCTTCAAGAAACAGTTTCATTGCCAAAATGTTTTTCTTGAAGCCTCTGGAAGATCTCATACCCTTGTCTCAAAATCTTCACTGTTGTTTCCCTTTATAACTCAGAAATACTGCTAAAAATTCCATGAGAAAGACTGCTCCAAAATCCCCTTTTCTCCCCTTCTTTCACTCAGAAAATAACCTTCATTTTTACTTTCTTTTTTCCCATCATTTTCCTCTTTTTTCCATTTTCCTCATCTCCCCTTCATAAAATCCCCTCTAGAGAGCTTAAAACTCTTTCCTAAACTCTGCTGAAACCCTCAAAACCCTTTGAAAACCATTGAAAATCTGTGAAAAACCCATATTTTGTATTACAGATTTAAGCCCCCTTGGGCTAAACCTAAAACACTTCCCCTCCACATGCCCGCACCCTAAAACCAGGTGCTAGACCCAAAGCGCAATCCCATCAGAAAAATTCACGATGGGTTGATTAAAACACCACATCAAACTTCCGATGCGATTAAGTCCCATATGTGTAAACCCCGGTCCTTTGTTTTCTTTGTAAAACCAAGCGCAAAGGCCAAAGAGCTTATCGCATCGCAAGATTACAATGGGTTGATTGAAAATCCTTACTCCGAAGTTCCGATGTGATTGGACCTTTGTTATATAAAGCCCCGGGCCCGTCATATTCCATACATCCAGCAGCGCTGCAATCGGGTGCCAGCCACTTCATATATATATATATATATATATTCCGCCCCGATCCACCAAAACTTTGATTTATTAAAAACTTTGGGTTTTATAAAGTGTTAAAGGGTTTTTTTGCTGGTGCATAATCCGATGTTGATTTTAAACCGATCGAACAGCCCGTGCAAAATCACATCAGATTTTTCCATTGCATGCATTGATTTATCCCCCCGATCAGTCATCCCTCTGATTCGCTCCCCACCATTGACTTGATCCTCAGATCAATGGTCATCGCTTAATCGCATCGCCCTCCCCACTCGCACAATCGCATCGGAAATTTCCATCGCATCCTTTTTCTCTCCCCACCGATTGCGATTCTCCGATTGGATCTGGACCGTCCACTTGTCTAGATCGGACGGTCCCAAATCGTTCCTGCATTATTCCATCGCCTTCCACCTTCCGCTGAGAGGATTCCAACACGTAATTCCTGCCGTTGATCTCCGCGTGATCGACAGTTCTGATATATTCTCTTCTTCCACTCTCCTTTGATCGCCTTAATGAATCCCCACCGTTGGATGATGCCATCCAACAGCTACACTTCTTCCCTCACCCTTTGAAGTAGTTTACCCAAAAAACGTAGGATTTCCTAATTGGTTTTTTGTTTTGTAGGTGATAATGGTTCTCCATTATGTTGAAAGAAAGGCCGAAGGCTGGGAGTGACGATTCTCGCGCCTTCAATTCATCAAAGGAAACCATTTACTGGACTCAGACTCCACTACGTCAATGTTTCATGAAGCATTGATGCCATATGAGCCCTGCATGGCCTGCACATCAACAAGACACTGCAATGCATAAAAAAAATAAAGAGTATCAGTGTTGAAGACGAAAAATATCAGAACAGAAGACCGAAGACACAGACCGAGTGTGATCTGTCCTAAAACACTGAACTAAAGTGAATTAAAGTTTTTTAGGAAGAGAAGAGATGACTGTCGATCCGAGAAATCCTCCACTTCCTGATGCAGAGGCCAATCAAACCCTCTCCAGCTCCTAAAGGCACTTGCAGCCTCGCTGAAACCAAAGAAATCTTAGTCATTACCTGAACGAGAGGTGTTTGCCTAAAGACAGTTGAACAATTAATACTAGTCAAAGATCTTATCTCTAATTGTCGGCAAAACTATTTTAAAGATTAAGAATAGCCCAGAAGCAAATATTTTCGATCGTTAGGCCTTGGGGAGTAGCCACAGAGTTACTTCGACATGACAAAGAGCCTAAAAAGCCAACAAAGGCTCCCACTGAACTTAATTCATAAATGTACATCAATTTAATACAGACAGATCATCTATAAATTACTTCATCGAGCCCCTCAAGGGCCGAGGAGTCATTAGTCTGTATTAATTGACCCAGGAGATCTTTATTCATATCCCACCTCCTCATTCTTCTATAAATACTTCTATACAATATGAGCAAAGGTTGGTCACTGGACATCTAATTGCATGTAATAGTTATTTTGAAGCTACTAATGCCCTGTTTGCAAATTAAAGATACACAAGCTGATATGAAAAGTCTGAAGTTGTAGAGACCCACTGGGCTTGCTGATTGTAATTAGTTTGAACATTAAATACAAGCTACTGATTTATGGGATCTTGATTTGTGTCAATGGTGATGTATCCCTCACTGTCAATTGTTATTTGCTTTAATGTTTTTACTCTGTCCACTTTCTCTGATAAAGAACAACAGACATAGAGCTAGGATTTACTCTCAGCAGTACCCTACTCTTACTGAAAGCTTTATTTCCATGTTTTCTTCATTCGAAAGTTCTCTTTGAAGAGTATATTAAAGCAGGTTGGTTTAAAAGCACTTTTCTGATATAAATTTCTCTTTAAATGAGTATTTTCTGTGTTTCCCTTTAGAGTATATTAAAACAGGCTGGTTTAAAAGCACTTGCCTGATCTAAATTGCTCTTTGTGACTATCATCTATGTTTTTCTTATAGAATATGCTGAAAGCAGGGTAGTTTGAAAGCACTTACCTGATCTTGAGCTGTTTGAACTGTTTTTAAATGTTTTCTAACTGAAAGTACTTCAATGCACGCTAGCTTAAAAGCACTTACCTGATCTCAGAATACTTTTATGTTTTGTTTCTCTAAGTACATGCTGAAGCAAGATAGTTTAAAAGCACTTACTTGATCTCAGGCTGTTCACTGTTCTTCATTTGTTTTGCTCTCCATTTCCTATCTGTTTCATTCCATAAAATCGACTTAATAAATCCTTTGACATAAGTGACTTTCCCGATGGATATTTCTTGAACCTTAATGTCCAATTAAAATTCTCCTACGACTCCATAGCCCAATGGGTTAAAAAAAAAATTGCCTTTTCTGTCAGTTGAATCATTCCTTCATCTGCATACATCTTCACCCTTTATTTTGAATTGCCTTCACCTTCATCATGTCTTTTCCAAACCAAAAAACAAACAAACAAACAAACATGCTCTTCATAACTAGCCTAATATCACATTTCAGGATTTAAAGATCACATATTTAAACTCATTCATAGAGAGATCCCTCTCTGGATTCAGCAGGGCTAGATCCTTGAATCCCAAAGCGGTTTGATGTTCTCCCTGCAGTTGGACTTTTTCCAGTCTTGCTAATTACAGGGTGCTAACATAATGGCGACTCCACTTGGGACTTTTTGAGTTCATAGTTGCTTGGCCAACTTTTATAAACTCCTTAGTTTCCCATACAACCACAGAAACTCAGAAAACCCAAAAATATTTCAGACTGGTATTCAATAAACATGGTAGTGGACCATAAAACCTTTTACCTCCAAAAGAGCTAAAAACTTCCACTTGGCGACTCCACAATCTTACAGACCATAGGAATCCACTGGGAGGACTCGTAATCATTATAAAATCATTTAAACCTAGTAAGAGGGCTTTGGATTAAAGTTTCCTTAGCAAAAGATTAGTTAAACCTCTCAAAGATTGTCATATCTAGTTAACATCTTTCTTGTTTAGCTGGGTCTGAAAAACACAAGCATAGTGGCTCCTAGAAAGATTCATACTAGAGCTTAACCTAACCCAAACCCACCCGAGACAATTTCTAACTCTGAAATCTTACTTAGGAAGTCTCCTAAGATAAAATTTTCAACTTCTTTCAAATCACCCTTGAGAGCCAATTCAGTTCCTAAAAATCTTTCAGCGCTACAGAAATCACAAGTTGACTTAGTGAATCCCTCTAGAACTAGGTCTCTTGATGATTTAGATCAGTTAGATTCTGAGTATTCACTTTCATCTCCTGAAACAAGTGAACATCCTGGTAGCAGAGAAGCAACAGCTCCTGATTTTCATTTCCTTCTCAATTTAGGTGTCTCTCATCCAAGATCAGCTCAGAAATCTATCCCCTGTCCATCCACATCTGTTCGTCCAACATCCATTGTCCCTTTTGTTAATCCATTTCTTGCGAATCCACCTCCACCTCCAATTATGGCATCATGGTATGCTCCCTTAGTGCTACCCCAGCCTTTAGCTCCTTTACCCAATGAATATCAGACTAAGATTCCTCATTTCATTGGTAAAGAATCCACCACCGCTCAACACCATGTAGATAGAATGGGAGATGCCTTTGACTACATGGAAATAGAGGATGAAACAATTAATATGAGGATATTCGCTTAGAGCTTAGGAGGAGAAGTGAAGAAGTGGTTTAAAGCTCTGCCTCCTAATAACATTAATGATCTTCCCGCCTTACATAAAACTTTCATAAATAAATGGGAAGTTATAAGTAACCCTCTCCAAATCCTAGCTGAATATAAGAATCTTAAAAGGAATCCAGGAGAGAGTGTCCAAGACTACTCTACAAGATTTAACAGTATCTACAATGCTCTTCCACCGCACATGAAACCTCCCCAAGGAATGGCCCTAGTAAAATAACCTGAAGGCTTTGATGCTGATATGGCCTACCAGCTTAGGGAGAGAGATTATAATATATTGGAGGACATGCAGAAAGGAGCAGTGAGTGTTGAGGCAAAGTTGATTAAGAAAAAAGCCAGGATGAGGGCTGAGGAAAAGGTAACCTATAGGGATGATAGCACAACTTCTGCATCTAATCCAAAATATGACAGTCTAGCCAAAACCATGGAGAGACTAGGAAAAATGGTAGAAAACTTGACTATCCAAGTCAGCAATCAGAACAGGAACCAAAATCAAAACCAGAACTTTAGGAGAAATAACCCCCTAAATAGACAAAGAGACTCTAATCAAAAGGTCATCCCTCCATTTCAAGAGAACTTCCTTGATGAGGATGAAGTAATAATAGAAGAGTTAGAGGAAACTAACATGAATATGATGGATATGGATGAACTGGACCACACCTCTACCACAGAAGGAAACCAGACCTCATACTGATGCTGGAACGAAGAAGGGGTGGAAACTGAGGACTACAGGTTAGGATTCGAAGATGCCATCATGCAGATCCGAGAACATTATGACCTCAGGAGAAAAAATAACATAAATGATCCCAAACCAAAGGCTTCTGAAACCACCATTAAGAAAAAGCCTGGAAAGACTCCTAAAGTGACTATTGAAAGCAGTAAACTGACACCTGAGAGTTCTAGTAAAAACAAAGATAAGGACGTCCTAACCAGTGAAAAATCAAGTCAAGGACCTGGAAGCACTAGCATTGCAACTAATGCTCCTAATAAAAAAGTTTCAAACATTGTACATATTGAAAATAAGCAAGCTGAGATTACTAATAAAACGGTTCCCAACAAGACAGAATTGAATTTTTCAAAGAGTCAGTCTGATTTTAATTTGGAAAGTGAGAATGCCAAAATTAAAATTTCTGTCCCTCTTGTTGAGTTGGCCACCCAGGATGTATATAAGAGTCAAATTTTGAAAGCTTTAAACTTAGGAGAGAACAGTGACATCGTCAATTTGAATGATGAGCAACCGGCTCTCTTGTTCGGCCCAAAAATTGAAGGGAAATTTCAAGAAGGGGTAGTACCTCCTTTTTATGTCAGCCTCAATATCCATGAAAAAATCTTGCATAATGCTATGCATGACTCTGGAGCCTCATACAATATTATTCCAAAGGTGATAATGGAAAGGCTAGGATTAGAAATAACCAGACATTACAAGGATTTATATTCTTTTGACTCTAGCAGAGTGAAGTGCCTTAGCCTAATTAAAGAACTTTGTGTGAATTTAACTCAAATCCCGGCCAAGTGCATGGTCATGGATGTTGTGGTGGCCGATGTGCCTCCTTAGTATGGCATGTTGTTGTCAAGATCATGGGATGCCAAGCTCCAAGGTACAATGCAGATGGATGGGACATATGCCACTATCCTTGTCTTTAGTCAGCTTAGAAGACTATATAGGGAGGCACACATGGAATTCATGGTCAGTAGCCTAGAAAGGCCTAAACATTCTCCCATTTACTCTGTCCATATAGACCTGGATTCGTTTATCCTTTACAATAATGAATCCACCAATAAGCTAGAGCTAATAGACAGCGACTCAGATAACCAGTTAGAGGCCCCAAATCTAGAAATAATGGCAGTTCTAGATATGGAAGAAAACAGGAGAGAAAATTTTGAACAGTACGTTGAAACAATAACCATAGCGAAAAAAGTCAAGAATGTGAACAATAGATTACCCATCACTCTAAACTCATTGAAAATCCAGAGCAACGAGACCCATCACCACATGTTGCAGATCTCATAACAGAACATAATGATGAACAAGGAAATAAGGATGAAAACAATGTTAACCCTACAAAAAATGCCTTATGGTGCATGAACTTTGACAGATCTTGCACTAAAAAGAGTGCGGGAGCTAGGGTATGGTTGGTCGACACTGTAAAAAATTACTCCGAGAGCCATGCTTTCAGGCTAGATTTCAAATGCACTAACAACATCGCAGAGCATGAGGCTCTCATCCTAGGATTTCATCTATTGAAAGAACTAGGAGCCAAGAAGATAATTGTTCAAGGAGACTCCGAATTAGTCATCAAACAACTAAATGGAGAGTATGTCATTAAGCATCCTAGACTAAGGGTATACCAAAATAATGCCATAGATTTCCTGAACACGTTTACAAAATATGAGCTTGTGTTTGTCCCAAGGAGTCAAAACATAATTGCAAACGGGTTGGCCTACGCTGCTAGTTCATGTCAGGAATCACCTAGTGACAAACAGATCATCATTCAAACAAAATATAGACCTGCAATGCCAAATAATGAAAAATATTGGCAAGTCTTTGAGGGCGACAAACAGATAGCGGAGTTCCTGCTTGGTAGAAACGAGTTTGAATTATCGGATTCAGATTTTAAATCCGATGAAAATTTCCTAAACAAAGAGCCCCCTCAAAAAGAAAAACCATCTGGTCTTGTAAAAATCAACATGTTAACTAAAAAACTTGAAACTCACACTGAAAAGTACGAGGAGACAGAAAACAAAGACATGGAGGTATAGTCATCAAAAGACAAGAACATACCTAGGGGGCTAGCACCATTAGAAGACCTGTTTGATTTTAACGATGTAGAAAAGAAACCCACTATAGAATATACAAAGTCTGAGGTCGAGGAATGCAACATAGGCACCAAAGATCCTTGCCAACAGTCATGAAAAAGAAATACATTGACTTATTTAAAGATTTTTTTGATTTGTTTTCCTGGAGCTACGAATACTTAAAAGCCTACGATACAGAAATCATCTAGCAGAAGATCCCATTGAAGGAAAACCAAAAACCCTTTAGGAAAAAACTGCGTCGAATTAATCCAGTGCAACAGCCACAAGTGGAAAAGGAAATCAAGAAAATGTATGAGGAAGGAATCATTGTGGCTGTAAGGTTTTCAGATTGGGTCTCTAACCTTGTAGCTTTGAGGAAAAAGACAAGAGAAATCAGGCTCTGCATTGATTTCAGAAAGCTTAACAGGGCCTCCCTAAAATACAATTACCCTTTACCAAAAATGGAACACATCCTACAAAGGGTAGTTGTTTCAAAGAGGATTTCTCTGTTAGATGGTTTTTCAGGGTATAACCAAGTTTCAGTACTCTCAGAAGGCCAACTCAAGACAGCTGTCACCACTCCTTGGGGCACTTTCATGTACATGAAAATGCCTTTTGGATTAATGAATGCTGGGGCCACTTTTCAGAGGGCCATGGACATTGCATTTTCAGAGGAGATAGGGCACTTCATTGTAATTTACCTTGATGACATAACAGTTTATTCCAAATATGATGAAGAACACCTTAAACATCTAAGGAAGGTCTTTGAAAAATGTAGAAGATTTGGTCTATCTTTAAATCCCAAGAAGATAGTATTTGGCATACAAGAGGGTAAACTCCTTAGTCATATTATATCAGAAAAGGGGATTAAAATAGATCCAAAAAGAGTTGAGGGAATACTACAGATTAGCCACCCAAGGAACATAAAATAATTGCAGTCCTTTATTGGCAAGATTAACTTCTTAAGGAGGTTCATTCCCAACTTAGCAGAGCTCCTTAGAAACATGAATAATATGCTCAAAAAAGAAGTGGGAGTGAAGTGGACTATAGAAGCCAAAATATCCTTTGAATTGGTAAAACATGCACTCACTCGGGCACCAGTCCTAATCAGCCCTGAATTTTCAAAAGATTTCCTTATTTTCTCCTTTTCCTCAGAACATACCATGGCTGCTATCCTATTGTAGAAAAACCCAGAGGGATAGGAACAACCTATTGCTTTTTTCAGCAAGACTTTAAGGGATGCACCCTTGAAATATAACATAATGGAAAAACAGGCCTATGCTTTGGTAAAGGCCTTAAAGGACTTCAGGGTGTATATTCTACATTCTCACATCATTTCTTATGTGCCTAACATAGTGGTAAAATACATCTTGTCACAAGACCCAGATGGAAAGAGGGGCAAATGGATTGCTGTAATATTAGAGTATGATTTGGAAATAAAACCCACAAAGCTCATTAAAGGTCAGGGCTTAGCTCAATTAATGGCTGAATCTAATCTACAAGCCCTTGACATTAACACGGTAGATGCCTTGGATGAAAAGGAAGAGTTACCTTCTCCCACTGTGGAAGAACAGTTCCAAAACTCACCTTGGTACGCTGACATCTTGTATGTGCTTACAAATCTTAATGCTCCTCCTGATTTATCTAAAACAAAGGGAAGGTTTTTAAAGTTGAAAGCTAGGAACTATTGCATTTTAAATGAATGTTTATATTGGAAAAATGCTAATGGTTTATTTCTTAAATGTTTGCCTGAATTTGATGTAGAGAGAATCAAACATGAATTCCATGAAGGAGAGTGTGGAGGTAATCTCTACTGGAAAACTACAGCCAATAAAATCCTTAGAGCTGGCTACTATTGGCCCACCCTCTTCTAACATGTCCATAATATGATAGTTTCCTGTCACAAATGCCAAATTTTTGAAGGCAAAAGAAAACTCCTCCCTTTACCATTACAACCTATCACTGTTGAAGCCCCTTTTCAATAGTGGGGCCTATATTTCATAGGAGAAATCCATCCTGCTTCATCTGCCCAACACAAATGGATTCTCACAGCCACTGACTACTTCACAAAGTGGATAGAGGCCATTCCTTCTAGGAATGCCACATATTCTGTCATTATAAAATTTCTTGAAGACCATATCCTGTCTAGATTCGACTGCCCTAGGAAGATTATTATTGATAATGCTTCTTCTTTTGGTTCCAAAAAGATGATTGATTTTTGTCATAGGTATCAGATTACACTTGGTCATTCTACTGCTTATTACCCTCAAGGTAATGGGCTATCAGAATCATCAAATAAAAGTTTGGTGGCCATCATCAAGAAGCTGCTTGAAGAGAATAAAAAATCATGGCATAACAAGTTGGTGCATGCTCTGTGGGCAAACAAATTGACCATAAAGAAGTCCATTGGAATTTCCCCTTACCAGCTTGTTTATGGAGCAGATGTAGTGTTTCCTACCAGCCTAGGTGTACCAATGATAAAATTAATCCAAGAAATACAGTCGGAAGAGGACAACATGATAAGGAGGATCAATTAGACAATACATCTCCAGCAGACAAGGGAAGAAGTTTACAATAGAGCTCAGAAGGTGCAAGAGAACATAAAGAAGTTGTTTGACAAGAGAACAAAGGCTTCTAACTTCAATATTGGAGACAAGGTACTCAAGTGGGACTCCAGAAGAGAAGATAAGGGTAATAGTTTGTCGCAAGGTCCTTACATAATTCAGTCCACCATTGGTCCAAAAGCCTTTTTTTTGCAAGAGTTAGATGGCATAGATCTGTTTGGGGGTCTTATCAATGGCAGGGTCCTCAAGCATTACTACTACTGAGTTCAATTTGAAAGTTTTTCATTTCCATTGTAAATACCATTGCTTTTTTCAGTTTCACAAAAGGAAAAAATACAAAAACAATGAAAGATAGAAAAGAGGGCAGATTGTTAAAAACTATAAAGTTACAACCCCATACCAAAAAAGAGAAATAAATTCTGAAAGTGTGCAAGCCTAAATGCCACTCCTGAAAAACAAATTTCTAGTTAGTCAAACAGCCTAATCTTGACTAATTAGTTTTAAATTTACTGCTGATAGGATAGTGAATTCAATTTGCCAAACTGTTTAAACTTGGCTTATCAGTAGATAGATTAGGATAGAAATTAAAGGTTCAAACATGCTCAAAATTTGAACCTAAGTTTTTGAAAAGAAATGACTCAAATCTGTTTCAAATTCTGAGTCAAAAAAGATGGAAAACTGGTTCTAATCAGCTCAAAATCAGAACCAGTCAACAAAGAAAGAACAACTCAAAAAAAAAGAGAGAGGCAAAAAACAGAGCTGTAAAAAGGTGAAGGAAGTGCCTAAACTTTCAGATCTTAAGCCTTCCATTTTGATTTAAATTTTATGCAAAATAAATATCTATGTGCAGCTTTTCTTTTATGCCATAGATTACAGCAAGTCAAACAGCTTAATCTTGACTTGACTGTTTTAAAATTTCCGTTGTAGAATTTAGAGAATAAAATATGTTGGACAGTTTAATCCCAACAGATAATAGATTAGGTAGAGAATTATATGGACTCAAATGTTTAATCTGAGTCCATGGAGAAATAAGGAGTAGAATTAGATTAGATTTCTTGTTTTCAAAAGAATAAATGTTGTAAAAGAGTTTTCTAGTCCAAGTGCACTCTAATGAAGAAAAAATGTTAGATCAGTAGGATTGGGTAGGTAGAAAGTTGTGTTGATGAAGATCCATTGTTTTTCCTGGCTGCTAATATGTTTTCAGAAAAAGAAGATCATCCAAGAAAAGATTCCAACCCAAAGGATGAGGCACTGATTAGCCTCCCAGAAAATGCAGGTCTAAGGTTCTTGATGCCTTCAAGAAGGCACCATCCCCAAGTGGAGCCACTGTTGGCCACCTATAAAATTTCTTCTATCAAAAGGTAGCCAAAACATTGTTCAGCCTTCAAGAAACAGTTTCATTGCCAAATTTTTTTTCTTGAAGCCTCTGGAAGATCTCATACCCTTGTCTCAAGATCTTCACTATTGTTTCCCTTCAGAACTCAGAAATACTGCTAAAAATTCCATGAGAAAGACTTCTGCAAAACCCCCTTTTCTCCCCTTCTTTCACTCAGAAACTAACCTTCATTTTTACTTTCTTTTTTCCCATCATTTTACTCTGTTTTCCATTTTCTTCATCTCCCCTTCATAAAATCTCCTTTGCAGAGTTTAAAACTCTTTCCTAAACTCTGCCGAAACCCTCAAAACCCTTTGAAAACCATTGAAAATATGTGAAAAACCCATCTTTTGTATTACAGATTTAAGCCCCCTTGGGCTAAACCTAAACCACTTCCCCTCCACATGCCCGCACCCTAAAACCAGGTGCTAGACCTGAAGCACAATCTCATCGGAAAAATTCACAATGGCTTGATTGAAATACCACATCAAACTTTCGATGCGATTAAGTCCCATATGTGTAAACCCCGGTCCTCTGTTTTCTTTGTAAAACCAAGCACAAAGGCCGAAGCGCTTATCGCATTGCAAGATTACAATGGGTTGATTGAAAAGCCTTACTCCGAAGTTCCGATGCGATTGGCCCTTTGTTATATAAAGCCCCGGGCCCATCATATTCCACACATCCAGCAGCCCCGCAATCGGGCGCCAGCCACTTCATATATATATATATATATATATTCTGCCCCGATCCACCAAAACTTTGTTTTATTAAAAACTTTGGGTTTTATAAAGTGTTAGAGGGTTTTTTCACTGGTGCATAATCTGCCATTGATTTTAAACTGATTGAATGGCTCGCGCAAAATCACATCAGAGTTTTCCATCGCATGCATTGATTTATCCCCCCGATCGGTCATCCCTCCGATTCGCTCCCCACCATTGATCTGATCCTCAGATCAACAGTCATCGCTTAATCGCATCGCCCTCCCCACTCGCTCAATCGCATCCACAATTTCCATCACATCATTTTTCTCTGCCCTCTGATTGCGATTCTCTGATTAGATTTGGATCGTCCACGTGTCTAGATCGGATGGTCCCAGATCGTTCCTGCATTATTCCATCACCTTCCACCTTCCGCCGAGAGGATTCCAATGCGTAATTTCCGTCGTTGATCTCCGCGCGATCGACGGTTCAGATATATTCTCTTCTTCCACTCTCCTTTGATCGCCTTAATGAATCCCCATCGTTGGATGATGCCATCCAACGGCTACGCTCCTTCCCTCACCCTCTGAAGCAGTTTACCCAAAAAACGCAGGATTTCCTAATTTTTTTTGTGTTTTGCAGGTGATAATGGTTCTCCATTATGTTGAAATAAAGGCTGAAGGCTGGGAGTGACGATTCCCGTGCCTTCAATTCATCAAAATAAACCATTTGGTGGGCTCAGACTCCACTACACCAATGTTTCATGAGGCATTGATGCCATATGAGCCCTGCGCAGCCTGCACATCAACAAGACACTGCAATGCATAAAAAAAACAAAGAGTATCAATGTCGAAGATGAAAAATACCAAAATAGAAGACCGAAGACATAGACTGAGCGTGATCTGTCCTAAAAAACTGAACTAAAGTGAATTAAAGTGTTTTATGAAGAGACGAAGACAACTGTCGATTGGAGAAAGCCTCCACCGCCTGAAGCAGAGGCCAATCAAATGCTCTCCAGCTCCTAAAGGCACCTTCAGCCTCGCCAAAACCAAAGAAAGCTTAGTCATTACCTGAAAGAGAGGTGTTTGCCTAAAGATAGCCAAACAACTAATACTAATCAAAGATCTTATCTCTAACTGTCGGCAAAACTATTTTAAAGATTAAGAACAACCCAGAAGAAAATCTTTTCTATCGTTAGGCCTCGGGGAGCAGCCACAGAGTTACTTCGACATGACACAAAGCCTCAAAAGTCAACAAAGGCTCCCACCGAAATTAATTCATAAATGTACATCAATTTAATACAGATAGATCATCTGTAAATTACTTCATCGAGCCCCTCAAGGGCTGAGGAATCATTAGTCTGTATTAATTGACCCAGGAGATCTTTATTCAAATCCACCTCCTCATTCTTCTATAAATACTTTTGTAGAAGATGAGCAAAGGTTGGTCTCTGGACATCTGATTGCATGTAATAGTTTTTTTGAAGCTATTGATGCCCTATTTTCAAATTAAAGATACACAAGTTGATATGAAAAGTCTGAAGTTGTAGAGACCCACCGGGCTTGCTGATTGAAACTGGTTTGAACATCAAATACAAGCTGCTGATTTATGGGATCTTGATTTGTGTCAATGGTGATGTATCCCTCACTGTCAATTGTTATTTGCTTTAATGTTTTTACTCTATCCACTTTCTCTGATAAAGAAAAACAAACATAGAGCTAGGATTTACTCTCAGCAGTACCCTACTCTTACTGAAAGCTTTATTTCCATGTTTTCTTCATTCGAAAGTTCTCTTTGAAGAGTATATTAAAGCAGGTTGGTTTAAAAGCACTTGCTTGATCTAAATTTCTCTTTAAATGAGTATTTTCTGTGTTTCCCTTTAGAGTATATTAAAGCAGGTTGGTTTAAAAGCACTTGCCTGATCTAAATTGCTCTTTGTGACTGTCATCTATGTTTTTCTTATAGAATATGCTAAAAGCAGGGTAGTTTGAAAGCACTTACCTGATCTTAAGCTGTTTGAACTGTTTTTAAATGTTTTCTAACTGAAAGTACTTCAATGCAGGCTAGCTTAAAAGCACTTACCTGATCTCAGAATACTTTTATGTTTTGTTTCTCTAAGTACATGCCGAAGCAAGATAGTTTAAAAGCACTTACTTGATCTCAGGTTGTTGACTGTTCTTCATTTGTTTTTCTCTCCATTTCCTATCTGTTTCATTCCATAAAATCGACTTAAGAAATCGTTTGACATAAGTGACTTTCCCCATGGATCCTTCTTGAACCTTACTGTCTAATTAAAATCCTCCTACGACTCCATAGCCCAATGGGTTAAAATTGTTTTTGCCTTTTCTGTCAGCTGAATCATTCCTTCATCTGCATACATCTTCACCCTTTATTTTGAACTGCCTTCACCTTCATCATGTCTTTGCCCAACCAAAAAAAAAACAAAAAAAAAACATTCTCTTCATAACTAGCCTAATATCACATTTCAGGCTTTAAAGATCACATCTTTAAACTCATTCATAGAGAGACCCCTCTCTGGATTTATGAGGGCTAGATCCTTGAATCCCAAAGTGGTTTGATGTTCTCCATGCAGTTGGACTTTTTCTAGTCTTGGTAATTACAGGGTGCTAACATAATGGCGAGAAGGTTGGGGGCAACAACGCTGTCATTTCTCGAGAATATCTAGAATCTTAGGAAAAGAGAAGAGGAGCTCATGATCCAAAGAGAGGGACCCTTGCAACTTTGCAGGAAGATCCCCAAGATCTCATGTATGGAGATCAAGGCACAATTCATGTGCCATTATTGGAGAGGTGTGAAACCATGGAGTCACAAGGAGGAGATGGGGAGAAGAACCGACATCATGAGTTGAGGAGTACTCACCCATATCCATTTTTGGAGGTTATTGCACCAAGGAGGGAGGCTACATTGCGTAGTCAGGGCATCGACATAAGTGTTCATCCATATGTTCAGTGTTGTCTTGATGGAGATGTCTCACCACATGGATGCATTTCACCTAAGGGGCCACTAGTTTAGCAAAGGAGGATGGTTGCTTCTCACTTGGAGGCACCACTCATTGATTCTATAGAGGTGGGAGCCTTGGGAGAGCTTGAGACAACAGTGGGAGTTTTGGATAGACTCATGATTGAGGGATACATTTCCTCAACCTCATCTACACCTACTCTCATTGCAGATTCTGCGCTGTGGAAAAAGAAGCATAGGAAGGATAGCAACCTTCCAATTTATGACTTGGGCATAGGAGATGTCAAGGAGGAGGACAACCATATGACAGATGTTTTTCATGAGGAACTACTTGCGTGGTAATTATGGAGGATAGATCTGCATCAGAAATCTCAGCTATTGGTGGGATATTCCAATTATTCTTTCACCTACAGGACATATGATGATCAGCATAGGAGGAGATGCACTAGCCATATGGAGATGGGGGAATCAACACAGCCACCCCATTTTCCTGTATGGATGAGAGGAGATTCATCTATGAATCCCTCAATTGATATGAGCAGAGAACATGGTAAGGGTGTACATTGTTTTTCACATGATCATTTGTATGATATATGTATGCATACCTTAACCATACACATGCAGGAGAATGCTCCAAGGAGGAGCATACATTTTGCTAGACCTCATGGTTTAGTGGGGGCCATAAGCATGGCTAATGACCATTATCTTGGAGGACTTAGGGAGGATAGAGAACGTGGAGGAGATGCTCAATTTTTAGCAGATATAATTTACCTTCCCCAAGCTTGTGAGGAGATTTATGCAACACACGGGTGGTTGAGTAGCCACAATTTTTATCAATATCTATGGCGGTGGAGCACTAAGCTGCGCTAGTTGCACTTGAGGGATGATTGTCCTTCTCATTTATTACACATGGTAGCAATCATGATGCTCCTATTTTCTCCCTATGATTCTATTGTTCATGCCTTTATGAGGAGCAGGATTGAGTAGGAGACACATAGGATGGATGTGTCCATTGAGGGAGGAGTCCCTCACATCTTTTTCATTGCATGTTCTGATGGGAACATGAGAAATGATATGGCCACTACAGCAACAACAATGTTTTATTATGGAGTGAGCCATATGATGGGTATGAGACCATATGAGGATGATTCCCGACTCATCACATATGGATATGTTTGGGCCAACATATCTTACAGCGTTGGGGGAGAGACCTTGTGAGGTCTAGCCTTATTCTTGCCACTTGATGGCAATGTTATTGCAGCCCAGGATTAGCAGACACTCTACAATTATCTTAAGTGGAGAGATGGATAGCATGGGGTAGACTGTATGGTCTACCATGTACAAATTTTCATCCCACCTTCTTTGCCGGAGCCAAAGGTGGATGACAGTTTTCTTGAGTTTCCTAGTTGGGAGGTGACTCAATTTGCATGGCACATAGCTTGGGGATGGATGGACCATATGTGGGAGACAATTCCCATTAGATTTTAGACTCCATTCCTCAAGGGGGAACCTCTAGACACCACTTCCTATCCTCTTGAGCATTATACCTTACATGATGATGGCTTGAAAGCTATTTGCATGCTAAGGAGGAGCATTGTGGAGGATTGGATTGATGAGATAGCATCACTATGCTTGGAGGAGATCATCATATAGGGATGCTACAGGCAGAGGAGAAGAAGACACGGTCTATCCTTTCACTTTCTTGAGGGCAAGAAATCTTTGGGAGGGGAGTACTATAATGTTCCAAATTTTTGAAAATAAATTGGAACATTAATTTTTGGTCATATTATCTAGGAGATAAATAAAATGGGTAAGGAGACCCATTTGCATAAATAAAATTCCACATGAAGTGAGAAGGGATCCATGGAGTAGCCATTTTTGTAACTCCTAGTATGAAAAGGGGGCAAACACATGAAGATGAGGTAGCCATAGAGAGCATTATTGAAGATTTTGACTTAGAGTCTATTTGAAATCTCCAGCTGTTCGGCTAAATTGCAGTGCCTTTGGCACGAGGGATTCCTATTTAGGAGTTTCTTTCCTCCCTTGAGTAGCTCAAGGAGGATTGCTCTTCATTTATCCATATTCAGACATTTGGCCATAGCCACTTCTTCATCTACAACGTAGTCACTGGGTTGTGTTGCAGGTGTTGCTATGGAGGAGATTCAACAACACCATTCCTTGTATCATTTCTCATAGGAAGGAGTTCCTATTCTTTGGGAGGATCAACAAGGAGGGTTTCTAGAGCTGATTTGAATATTTTGGCAGAAGGCCAAGCTTCTCCCACCTTCATCAGCGTAGTCCCTTCCATAGACTACATTATCTCAGAGTTTTTCTACAGTGGGGGTTTGCTCCATCATTTTGGAGGAAGAGATTTCTTGTGCCGGGATCAGTCTTGCACTTAAGGAATCCATTGGAGGAGGTTGTTTCAGTTTACAATCCATATTCATTCTCCTATTTCTATTGTATATTTTGAGTTGCTACTGCTACCCAGCAACTCCGACATTATTATATTTTCATATTTTGTACATGTATTGCAGCCAATCCTTCTAAGGATTGTGTACCAATGTTATAGTAGTGTTTTTAGGGGTTGAGAGCATGCTCCCCATCATTTCTTGAGCTATTGTTGTAATATAATTTTATTACCATTTTACATGCTACAGTGTCTCCATGTTACTGCGTAGTCATAGCTAGGTTTCACTTGTGTAGCTGTGTTTATCTCATGATTATTGTACTTCTACCTTGAGGATTGGTATTATTCATCTTGAGCATCATTTCCCTCAAGATTTTGTATACATTTTTATCTGCTATTATTTCAATAAGATGGCTATGAGTTCTCCAACATCTTCTGAAGTTTAAGCAAGTTACTCTTCATGCTTATGTTTTTCATATTGCTGTAGCTCATCCCTTTGAGCAAGACCTTCTGAGGAAGAAGTATTTACATAGCCATAGGCAGAGTCTGAGAAAAGGCCAGATAGCCTTCGGTTCTCATCCTCTCTTTAGAGGTGACATAACTGGTAAAATCCCTCTTAGTCAATCTCTGACATAGCCTTGTTCATATTTCTGACAAAGGAGTTCTTCAACAGTGAAAAAGCTGCTGATTTCCATTTTGGAATATTACAAACGTGCACAGAGTACGCCTCTACCACAAACCTCTCACAAAAGAATCTTTATGTCAATAGGCACGAAACGATCCCACCATCCAAGTTATGGTGCAAGGAGGTGACAACCCCACAAACTCAAGTACATGAGAGGTTTGAAAACATCACTTGTAAATAATGCACATAATTGTTTTGCTTGTTGTACATTTTTCCCATTTGCAATCTATTTTCATTAGAAGATTATGTTTTTTTATTTATGTGTCTTTTTCATTTTTGATGTTCAATTCACAGACAGCTACTGTTCAACATTTGAATGAATGCTGTCTGATTAAATTAAACAACCATATGCAGTGTTCTTACTTTTCTATTCAACTTATGAACAGCTATTTTTCATTTTTTGAACTGTTGTCGTTCAGCTGAGCTGAACAACTGTTTTTTTTTTATTTTTTATTATTGTTGTTCAATTTGAGAACGACTACTGTTCAATTTTTGAACAACTGCAGTTCAACCGAATTTAACAGATTTTTTCTATGTTTTTTATTTTTGCTGTTCAATTCGAGAACAACTGCTATTCAATCTTTGAAGGACTCCTGTTCAACAAAATTGAACAACTTTTTGCCCGTGTTTTTTTAATTTTTTTGTTCAAACCGAAAACAATTGCTATTCAGTTTTTGAACGGCCGCGGTTCAACTGAATTGAACAACTTCTTGCGGTGTTTTTAATTTTGCTATTCAATTTGAGAACAACTACTGTTCAATTTTTGAGTGGTCGTAATTCAACCAAATTGAACAAATTTTTTCAGTGTTTTTAATTTTGTTGTTCAATTCGTCGACAACTGTTGCTCCATCTTTGAATGGTTGTCGATTCAACCATAATTGAACAGCCGTTTCATGTTGTTAAAGCTGTTGTTCAATTCCTGAACAACTGCTGTTCATTTCTTGGATGACTTCTGTTCAAACGTACTGAATAGTTGTGTTCCGTTGTGTCTCTAATTTTGTTGTTCAATTCGGGAACAATTTCTTTTCCATATTTGAATGGCTACTGTTCATTTGAATTAAACAACCATTTTTGAGTGCTTTTAATGTCGAACAATATTTAAACAGTCATTGCTCAATGTCATAACAACTTTTGTCTGACGAAATTAAATATCCATTCTTTTTATAATTAAGTAACTTTGAGTAGGGAATGGCAATTGAAAGAGAGAGGGAAAATGGTAAAATTACAAATATGATGCCCTTTGGCACTATAATTCTTAAAAAAGAAGCTAATATTATGCACACATGAGATAAAAGGCTAAGTGACCCACAGTTCAAATATGATATCAAACAATTCAGGACCTTATGATGATATGTCTTTTTGCACTATTCGAGTAATATGTCCCTACAACATGAATAAATGGAACAAGGGGTATTAATGGTATTAGTATTTTTTCTTCTTTCACCATCCCTCACTCTTAAGGAGTCAATGAGCCTCCCTTAACAATAATTGTGTGTTCATGAAAATATTTAAGAGGATAGGGGGTCTCATTACGAGCCAGCCTACCATGATCATAAGGATTGAACAAGTGACAAGCCCATTATGGCTACCACACTAGGGTAATGAAATTCTCATCTATTATAAGGATAAGAGGTCTCATCATGAGCTGGCCTGATCACTCTGTTACAATTCTAGCGAATGGCATTGTGACTATCTAGCTACCACACCAACACAGTGACCTCCTTATAGATCAAAATGTTACAATCCAAAAGGAAGTACTACATTTACATGCAAATCATAGGAGATGATAGGGGGTCTCATCACGAGGCAACCTACCATGTGCATAAGAGTGTAGCAATTGACATGCCCATTATGGCAACCACACTAGGTTAATGACCTTCTTAGTAACTTGAAGGATAGGAGGTCTCATCATGAGCCATCCTGATCACTTTGATACAAATCTAGTGAGTGGCACCGTGGTTACTTGGCTACCATACCAGCATGGTGATCTTTCCATAAAATTGGCAAAACAACTATTCTTACATAGGGATCACGGCTCATTTTTCGGGTTAAATAGAAACCCTGTCGAGGCTACGAACACCTGCTGGCAGCAGTGGCTCTGCTTGTGGTATGAAAGAACGCTCCTTTAATAACCAATTTTTGTTATGTACACCTTGTCTTCCATTTTTTTGACCATAAAGCTATTACTAAAACTAGTGACAATCATGACTTACCATAAGAATAATTAACAAAGATCTATTTAAATATTTTGAAATTTGTAATGACAACGCCAATCATTACTTGACTAAGTCTTGCTTCTGTCATAACTTTTCAGTCGTGCAAAGACATCATATTGCAATAATGGCAATACTATTTTCTCTTGCTTTCTGGTCACTTCTGCATAAGATACAGTTATGAAAAAATTTTAATTTGACCTTTTGCTGCATATGTAGTAACTACTCAATCGTCGATCCTTCACACGCAGATTTACCAAATTTTGACATTCCCATGTCCACATTCATAACTGGCCAAATCTCTCTTGTACTTGAGGGCATGGGAACCCTTTATTCAAGAGAGGGGGTGTAATTGGCCTAAATTCGGCAAGCATGTGAAATTCCTGCATAAATCATGTCAGACGCATCGATAAACACTACAATTAAGGCATGAATATTATTTACGCAAAGTCGCAGTCTCTCTTCCGCTTGCAGACAACACCCAGTTGAAACAATAGAGAAAAGAAGAAAAATAACTAGAGGAAAAGAGCATATTAGTTATGGGAGGAAATACCCTTCAAAGTGAGCCTACAAACTTTATGGTTTCAGAGGCAGCAAGTGCCATCCTCAAGCGAGCTGGATGGCTGACATATGTACACAGACTACAAGGATCCAACACGAGAATTGCAATTTAATTTCTACAAAATCTGCAGGAAGGGAAAACTAGAGTTAAAGACCGAACTATACTAGTTACAAAGGAGATTATAGTAGAATTTTCTGGAATTCCAGCGCAAGGGGAAAGATGGGCAGAAAAGCATCTCCTCCTGAGAGAAGCAGTAGCATTATACCAAGACCCAGATGAACCATTGGAATGAAAAAATATAGGGATTAACCCTTCCTCTTTACACCATCCATGGCAAGAGCTGGCAGCATTCATCCAGAAGTTTATTACATGCGAAGGATGTCGAGATGTGGTAAAACCTCGACAGCTCAAACTTTTAGCTACACTGAAACAAAAAATTTCAATTAATCTGCCTGCCTTTTTGAATTTCGTATTGCATGATACTTCTGTTCGATTAAGAAAGGCTAAGAAGCCCCAAGTAGTGGTTAGTCACCAGGGCTTGATAAAATTAATCATCATTCATGAGCTAGATAGGCAGCAGATAGCATGGGATAATTTCGTCAACCCAAAGGCACATGAACCAGAAGTAAACCCTGAGGGAACCAAAATTGAGCCCCCTAGGGTAAATCCTCCAAGAAGAAAAAGAACATGAACCTCAACATCAGAGAAAAATAGGCAAAAACGGCCCAGAACATGCCAGGGAACTTTGAACCCCATGGAGGAAGCAGAACCATCCCATGCACCCTTGCAAGAATTCAAGGAGGAAATGGCTCAAGTCCTAGGGAAAATAAGGACAAACTATGAATTGAGAAAATCATTGGAGGCAGGGGAGCAAGAGGAACTTGCTGATAAAACCACCTCCCCTAGCAGCTCTGGTCACACTAACATCCTACTTGACCAAGAGGAACCACAAGATGATGAGGCTTTGTCTCCTATTTATAATTACAAAGTGTATAGTGATGGACATGTAGAGGAGAGATTGGAATCACAAGATTATTTAGGTGACACTGTCCTTGTGGAGCATAGCACACACATAGAGACATCCCCTTTGTCACCAGAAGGTAGCATCGCTCCTCCTAGTCAAGACCCTCACATTGAGGTAAATTCTGAAGATGTAATCAGAAACACCATTATAGATGCTATCCCTGAAAAAGAGAATTCTGCTCCCCTATCACCTGCTAAAATAAGAATAGGTGAAGATTCAGATGAGAGGAGAAGTGAGAAACTAAGAAGGACCTGCAAGAGATTGGAAAAATTGGTGAAATATCTAAGGAATCAACTAAAAAGAGAAAGAAGGTCCAGGAAGCCAAGGACATAAGCCTCTATTGCAGGAACTCAAAAAGAACCAGTAAATATTGTTGAAAGTGAAATGAAAACCGACTTAGCCGGCACCGTGGAAACTGAAACACAAACCAATTCGATAGCCACTACTAAAATTGAAGTACAGGACAAACTGGTAGACACAACTGAGGTTGAAGTGTAGAAAAAACTGGAAAACCACATTGAAACATACACCCAAACTGAGCAGAAGGTTATAGAAGGAAAGGGGACACAAAAAGAGGAAGCCCCTGCCTATGCCCATTTAGTAGAGATAGCTCTGCCAACCAGAGATTATGAAATGAACTAGTGCAAGTGTGGCATGAACTGACACAATACATAAAGGATGGGGTGCCATTACAAGAATATCAGGCACTGCAGAAGAAGTTCACCGACCTCTCTATCATAGAAGATGAGACATTCACCCAGCTTAGAGGAGAGAAGGAAAAGGTTAAACTGGTAGAAGTGCAGGTAGAGAAAGCTAAGAAGAAAATCTCTACAATTTTCTCTCTATATGATGATGCTCTATCATGCAGAGCTCTAGCAACCAACTATGCCTTGTTCCTAATAGAACGGTATCTACTCTTGAAAGTTAAAGCTGTTAGAGTAGGGAAACCCACTACCTTCAGGACCATTGAAGAATTTGTCCAATGCTGTAATGATCAGGATGAGCAGGTCCAACGCCTGTTGTTTGAGCTCTACATGCATAAATTCTTCTTAGAAGAAGACACAGATAACAACCCTAGCCCCTTCACAAGGGATTTACAGCTGCAAGACTTCATTTCATTTTCCAAAAACCAGATCAAGTGGGCCAAAGCCTACGACATCTTCCAAAAAAGAGAGCATAGTCTAGATTTATGGGTTAGGGGGGAGCCTACGAAACCCTTGCAACTGATCATCCTGCATAAAAACTTCATGAGAAGGTCAGGTGTGAGGTCTAGGCTAGGAACCATCCATAAATATATCATAGAAAATGCACGAGAATACTTTGAGGACATTCATGAAGCGGCCTTAGTAGCAGCCAAGCAAAGGTGGATGGCCTCCACAAATAATGTGAAGAATAGGGAGCCATTCAATTACATGAATTTCAAGGTTGCTACCTCCAGGTTCCTTTCATACAACAACCTAATCTACAACATGGGGTCTGCCTTGTTGGGATGCAGATACAAAAACCCTCTCCTCTGGCTTCCTCCCGAGGATTATAATCGCAATTACGAATTTCCAGAGGGAGCCACAAGCGCTGCCTTTGCACTCATAAAAAGAAAACAAGGCTTTAGGTCATACAACGAAAAGGCCTGCCCTACCTACTCCTTAACATAGCTACATCTCAATCATATATTTGCATGAGGACATGCAACTAGGTAAGTAGGGGAGTATGTTGGGCCCAAATTAAGGTATGATTATCACCCTGTAAAGACTTCAAATTATGTTATAATTTCGAGGGAATTCCTCTTCACATTAACAATAAGGAATAAAATATCATGAAAACGGGAACAATCGAACTAATGATGAAAATGATTTTTTTATAATAGGAAATTGACTTCTCTTATCTCCACATGTAGGAAAGCATAATTCCTGGACCAATAGGGAATGGAAGCCAACCAACGAATGCGAGCATATGAAATCCTAGCAATTCCAACGGCCGGTAGAAGGAAAACAAACGAATCCAAGTCCAAGAACTCGAATGATAGCCACACGTAGCGGGATGTCATTTGAGAAAAAAAATTGAAATTCTTGGAAATCGCCTTTAAAAGGGCAAAGAACTAAGGAGAAGGGGAGTCGAAAACAAGACAAGAGATTCATTTTGTAATAGACAAATTAGAAACAGTTTTTCTAATTACATTTTTGTAGCATCACTGGATGTAATATAGAGCTTTGAACAATAATCTTTTGAAGCTTTTATAATGCTAAGACTTCTGGTCATCTGGGCCCGACCTTTGGAAGCTCGACGCACATTTTCATACTATGTGTAGTTACAGAACCGATGCTTATGAATCTGATGCAGTTTTAAATATTGTCATTGATGGAAAAGGACATGGCAAAGGAGGAGCACCTGAAACAACAACAAGGCAGAAGAGAGGTAGCAGAGGCAACAAAAAGAGAAGCAAGGAGTAGTATCAATCAAGGAGCAGCGGAAGCAGTGAATTGAAGCAGAGTTGTCCAGAAACAGAGTAGGAGAAAAAGGCCATCGAATAGAAAATCTGGCGAATTGAGAAGAATAAGTGAATGTTCTTGTAAATGGTTACATTTGTATATAATGATGAGGGATTGCTTCTAAATTCTCTGAGAATTATATGTATAGTCTTGATTGAATTCAATAGGAAGGATATTTGAACATTTGATTCATAGATATCGGGTTGCTAAGACCACAATATAGAGAACAATGGGGAATGTATAATCTGATGAAGCAGCGTGTTATAGTATGCGGAGGAGTCATGTTGAAACATTGATGAACCAAAGGTTAAAATATAAATTGATGGAACCTTGAGTCGAGTCATATGGTGGTATCCCAGAAGAATTGAGGCAATTGCTGTGTGTGTACATAAGCGAGTTTCATTGAAGGCGAAGAGCAGAATTCATAAACAATGAAGGCGGGCGGAACCCTGAGGAAGAAAGCAGTGGAACCTTGCAAGAGTGAACAGTAAAGGCAGGTTTCTGGTTTTCATGGCACCACCTTCGACGGGCAAGCGGTATTCAGGAAATCGGAGCGATTCCATAGAATGGCTGACATGTGGCATATGGCTGGGGCCCAAAAACCGCTCTCATCATGCATTATCGTTCGTACATCTATGACAAGCGATATCCGTTGGATCAGTGTTGGCTGCGCAATACGTTATTAACCGTCGATTGGAGAATTGCATTAACGAGTGGGCTCCACGGAACATGTATGTATTATAATATGCATCGAGATTGATATGAAGGTTTAATATGGTGGATTAACGTAGATACTTATGTGCGATGGCGTTTCCTTTATTCAATTTATTATAAAGCGGGCTATCACATTCTACACAGTGGCCACTATATAATACATTTTATTATAAAAGTTGAAGGTTGACCTGAATTCTTATAAGTGCATTAGATTCAGAGTTTGGATTTAACTGTATATGCATATAAATGAAATACAGTCTGATGTTATAAAGGTTATAAATTTTTGACTAGGGAGCAGATATTTGTTTTATAAATAAGTCAAAGAATTTTCTGTAAATACGGAACCAAAGGTTATACTATTGATGGTTCATGATAAATATTGTGAGTACTGATATATCCGTGTTGTTAAAAGGGTTTTATAAAAATGCCGAGAGTTATGTTAAGTTTGATTAAAAGGCAGTTGTACATACAACAGTTATATAACTGCTATGAACAGGGAGCTGAATAAAGGAGAAAATGAAAAAGAGAGTAAGGTTGGAGGAATGTGTATGGAAAAGGAAAAAGAGAGGAGAGCATGCAGAAATGAAAATTCGGTGAACAGGAATATGTACAGGAATGAATTGGACAGGTGAATAAGCACAGAAAATGGAAAAGTGTGCAAAAGACAGTGAAAAAAGTATGCAGGACAGTGGCATGACTGCAGCAGAAAAGACAAATCCAGTAAAGCCAAAATCCAGAAAAGGAGCTGAGTGAAATTGAAGTGTGTAACTGAAAATGTGAATGTAAATGTTTTAATTGTTTTATTGTTTGTGACGAAAAGGCGAGTGTCTAGAGGAAAAAGAAAAATCCCATTATAACATTGAAATTTGTACATATTGTTATATTCTTAATAAGTTGGATAAAGAATTGAGAAGGAAGAAGTCAAAGAGTCATGGCTGTTCACTCCAAATTCCTTGTGGAATACAAACAATCATGTAATGAACTCTATATATAATATCAACCTAATATGCATAAAGAGTAAGAGAGAGTAAGGTTAGAGAATTGCAGTAGTATAGAAGATTGAGGCGTAAAAGTTAAGGAAGAGAGGAACAGAAGGAGATGCTACAGGTAACGTAGTTGATACTTGAAGTAAATCAACGAAACATTTATTTAGATAAGTTGAGGAATTTGGAGCTTCCCTATCAAGTTGAAGCTGGGATCGCTGTCGGCTCAGCCGACCGAGGTTGGAGCCTCCCGTAGGTTGGTGCCTCGTAAAAAATAGTGGTGAGAGGGATTTGGAGCTTGCCTTTGCATCACAACAATAATAAGATGTGGTTTTCTCCCTTTATGGGTTTCCACTTATATCTACTGTCTCTATCTGTGTTGTCTGTGTACTGAGATGATTTACCAAATCTACTTAATGTTTGCTACTCTCATAATAATTTTGATGTCACATTAATTTAATTCTTGCTACAACATATTAAGACTGTTCATATACTAAGGTTGATTATAAAAGTAAGCTATAAATAAGATGATGAAAAATTTTTAAAGCTCATGAATGTGTCAAACTGATTCACCCCCCCCCCCCACCCCTCTCAATTTAACTAAGAATTCAACAATTTGTATCAGAGCAGGTTCCTTTGTACCAGTTTAACAACTGAAAGGAGATTCTAAGTTCTCAGGATGGCTAGTAAAGAAGGATGCTCAAAAAATAAAGCCCCTTTCTTTACAGGTGAAAATTATGCTTTCTGGAAAATCAGGATGAGGACATACATAATGTCTCTAGGAATAGATTTTGGGGTGCTGTGGAATTAGGATATGCCCCAAAGGAAACTGACTCAGAAAAGGAAACAAAATAAGATTTTGTAGCCTACGCAAAAGCCATGAATTCCATCTTAAATGGGTTGTGTGAAGCAGATTTTATCAAAGTAATGCACAAAGACACTGCCAAAGAAATGTGGGACACTCTGGAGAATATTCATGAGGGAGACAAGAAGGTAAAGACTGCCAAACTTCAAGTCTATAGAGCCCAGTTTGAGAACTTAAAAATGGATGATGATGAAGACATTGCTAGCTTTTTTCTAAGGGTTACAGAAATGGTAAATAACATGAAGGCTCTAGGTGAAACTATAAAAGAATTTGTAATTGTTCAAAAGATTCTAAGATCTGTTCCACCCAGTTTCAACCCAAAGGTTTCTGCAATAGAAGAAACAACTGATTGGGAAACCTTGACCATGAACCAGCTACTAGGAAATCTAATAGCTTATGAGATGAGACTCCCATAGAAGAATTTAAGTACGAGGGAGGAAGCCTTTAAAACATAAAAGAAGAAAGAAGAAAAGGAAGACATATGCTCTTGCTCAGATGAAGAAGAGGCTAAATTTGTCAAGAAGATGGATAGAGGCTCAGGTAAATACAAAGGTAAACTTCCTTTCAAATGCTTTAATTGTGGAAGAGTTGGACACTATGCTGCTAAGTGTCCCCATAAGAAAGTAAAGAATCAGGCTCAAGAATCAGGGAAAAACACATCTAAGAACTGGCAGAAAGGAAATAATTTTAGTAGAAAATCCTTCTATGCTCAACAAGACAGTAGTGCATCCGAAGACTCTAATGAACCCTCAAGTGAAGAAGGAATCTCTGAATTTTTATTGATGGCCATAGAAGAACTTGAAGGTCTCCTAATAGAAGATGAAGGAGGAGAAGGTGAAGTCGATCTAGAGGGGGAACTGAGAAGTGCCCTTGAGGAGATTGATAGACTCAAATTGAAGTACATAAAACAAAAGGACATTCTCCTCAAGTATGTACGAGACGAACATAATTTAGAAATCCACATGCGGCTAAAGATAGAGCTTGAAGAAGCCAAGAAGATAGAAGACATATTACTTAAGAAAATCAAGGAGAAAACTTAGGAACAAGAGAAGTTGGAAGAAGTAGTATGTCTCAGGAAGAAATTAGAAAATGGTCAAAGGAAAGTGGGTATAAATTCTTCTCAAACAACAAGCTCTAGCAAGTTGAAAGAGATTTCGGATGCTCAAAGATCTCCTATGATAAAAACTGAATAGGATATGAAGGAGAGTCAAGTAAAAGAAAAGAAAAAAGAAAACGAGAGAAATTATTTTTGTAAAAGAAAAGAAGGCCGATGAAACAACCTCAAATAATTCCCACAAAATAAGAAACATGTAATGAGGGAGATAGAATCCGTAAGAAACCTCTAGTAACAAAAAATTGAAAGAAACACTCGTACAAAAGAAAAAAGAATCATATACTTCATATGATGACAAATTTGGAAGCCATCAAAGAAGACTCTTCCATCCTATGAAAAATGCCACCCGCTATGTCCGTCACAAGCTAGGACACATTGCCGCATACTCGTCATGCAAGGAGGAGTAATTCAAACCAAAGAAAAGATGCATACAAATGAAGAGACTATCTCAAGCAAACAAATGGAGAAGACAATCTTACATCAAGTATGCAAATAGTTTCTATGGTTATTGTTTTTATTGTAAGGAATTTGGCCATAAAATAATTGAGTGTAGAAAATATGGACAAAGATTGATGGTCAATACCCCAAGGAGGTTTATGAATCAAATAAGTTTTTCCCATATTCAAAATTCTGCAAAAATAATGATCAAATGCTATGTATGCAACAAAATTGGACATATGCCTTCCAATTGTCCTCTGAGAGGATGTGATTTATCATCTCACAAAAGATACCGAAGAAAAGGATGCTTCCAGTGGATAAAGAAAGTGAATAAATGTGACTTAGCTCTAACTTCTCAAGATCTGAAAAGCCAGTGGTATTTTGACAGTGGTTGCTCAAAACACATGACTCGGAGACGTAATTAAGTTTATAACTCTCGATGAAAGGAAATCTGGCAATGTTACTTTTGGCAATGATAAATTAGGAAAAATAAAAGGAAAAGGCTCAGTCAGCATAGACAATGGCAGAGGAAAGGCTCAAGATGTACTATTTGTAGATGGGCTGAAAGCAAATTTGTGATAAAGGCTGTGAAGTTCTCTTTAGAGCACAAGATTGTGAAGTCAAATAAAGCACCACAGGTAAGAATCTGCTCAAAGGAGTTCGATCAGAGAGTAATGTTTACATCGTTAAAGAGGAAGATGAAGCATGCCACCTTAGCAAACTTGAGGAGTCATGGTTATGGCATAGGAGATTGGGACATCTCATATTTGATCATATCATCAGACTGAGCAAGAAGAAAGCGGTCAGAGACATGCCAGAAATAAAAAGGCCTTCTAATACCATATGCAAATCTTGTCAATTGGGTAAACAGACCCACACATCCTTTAAGGCCAAAGATGAGTTATCAACAAGAAGACCACTCCAGCTTGTGCACATGGATATGTGTGGACCTGCAAGAACTAAAACACAAAGTCGAGAATCCTACTTCATGCTGATAATAGATGATTTCTCCAGAATGACATGGGTTGCATTTCTCAAGAATAAATCGGAAGCTCTGGACAAATTCAAAATATTCAAAGCATTAGCAGAAAATCAGACAGGATGCAAACTAAAATGCATCAGATCGGACAGAGGAGGTGAATTCAAAGATTATGACTTTGCAGATCTATGCAATGAATATGGCATGAAACAACAATTTACTATTGTAGGGACACCTTAGCAGAATGGAGTAGCAGAGAGACAAAACAGATCTGTTCAACAAATTGCTAGAGCCATGATGCAAGAGAGTAATATTCCTCAAACCTTCTGGGCAGAAGCGGTACACACAGCAGTGCATATCCTTAATAAAGCTCACTTAAGGCCAAACAGTGAGAAGACTCCCTATGAACTATGGCATGGAAAGCCAGCTTCAATCAAACATTTTAGAATTTTTGGAAGCAAGTGTTATATAAAGAATAATGATGAGAATCTTGGGAAATTTTATGCAAGAGTAGATGAAGGGATATTTATAGGATATGCCTCCAAAAGTAAAGGGTACAGGTGTTACAACAAGACTCTTCAAAAAATAGTAGAAAGCATTGACGTGAGATTTGATGAAGAACTTCCAAACAATAGAAAAGATACAAACTGTAGCAGTCCATCAGACAACCATGAAGAAGAAGACCAAGATGATGATGAAATAAGCAAAACATCAAAAGATGATGAACTAAGCCCTAAAGCCCCTTCTAGATACACTCAAAAGAACCATCCTGAAGATCAGATCATAGGAGACAAGAGAAAAGGGGTCCAGAAAAGAAGGTAGCTAACTAAACAGAAAGAAGAGGTATACATAGCCATGTTATCACAGATAGAGCCAAATAAATTTGAAGAGGCTAGCAAGGAGAAGTCTTGGGTGAATGCTATGAATGAAGAATTGGACCAAATTGAGAAAAAAAATACTTGGGAACTAGTTCCTAGACCCACTGGAAAAAATGTCATAGGCTCAAAATGGGTATTCAAAAATAAAATGAATGAGGAAGGACAGGTAATCAGGAATAAATCAAGACTTGTCTGCAAAGGATATTCACAAATCGAAGGACATGATTTCGATGAAACATTTTCCCCTGTAGCCAGAATGGAAGCCATTAGAATGTTTTTGGCCTTTGCATGCCATCAAGACTTCAAGGTATATCAAATGGATGTAAAATCTGCTTTTCTGAATGGAGATCTAGAAGAAGAAGTCTACATGGAACAACTGGAAGGTTTCTCTTTAACAGAAAAATAAGACTATGTGTGCAGACTGAAGAAGGCTCTATATGGACTGAAACAAGCTCCTCGTGCTTGGTACTCAAGACTAGATAAGTATTTGCAAAAACAAGGATTTAAGAGAGGTGGAGTAGACATCAATCTATATATAAAAGCCCATGAAAATGAACTCCTGATTATTGTAGTGTATGTTGATGACATTATGTTTGAAAGCAACAGAGATGAACTAGCAAAGGGGTTTGATGAGGAGATGAAATCAGAGTTTGCGATGTCCATGATTGGAGAACTCAATTTCTACTTAGGACTTCAAATTCAACAAAAGAACACAGGTACATTCATCTCACAGAAAAAATACTTAAAAGAAATGTTGAAAAAGTTCAAAATGGAGGACTGCAAACCTGTGTCAACTCCCATGATCACGGGATGCAAGCTGTGTGCTGATGATGGATCTGCTGACATAGATCAAAAACTCTACAGATCCATGATAGGAAGTCTGTTGTATCTGACAGCATCAAGACCAGACATCATGCTAGCAGTAGGAATAGTGGCTAGATATCAAGCAACACCTAAACAAAACCACCTTTTGGCAGTCAAAAGAATACTTAGATATCTACAAGGAACAACACAATATGAACTTTGGTACTTTGACAGCATACACAGATGCAGATTGGGCCAGCTGTGTGGATGACAAGAAAAGCACAAGTGGAGGTGCATTCTATTTAGGAGAAATTATGGTGGCATGGTTAAGAAAGAAAGAAACATCTATCTCTCTATCTACAGCAGAAGCAGAATATATAGCAGCAACAACATGTTGTACACAAGTCATGTGGATGAAGAAAACCCTCCAAGACATGAAGGTAAGCATTAATGAACCTATCTCAATCAAATGTGATAACACAAGTGCTATAAGTATATCTAAAAATCCTGTGCTTCACTCAAAAACCAAACATATCCCAATCAAGTATCATTTTCTCTGAGAACAAGTGGCTCAGAAGATAGTAAAACAGGAGTATGTACCAACAAAAGAACAAACAACAGATATATTTACCAAACCTCTTGCTAGAGAACCATTTTAATATTTGAGAGATAGACTAGGGGTAGTATCTGTAGATGCTAATCTCTGATATGAAGAGAAAGCATAGTTTCACGGGGAGAACAGAAACGAAAATATCATTCCAGGGGGAGATAAGCCAGCAAGGGAATCATGAAACAGGTCCTCAGGATCAAAGAATTAAAGGACAAAATCTACACTAAGAGATGTGCAACCCCTTGCCATTGATGTCAAAGGGGGAGGAAGAGAAAGCAATAGGAGAAAGGATTATAAAAGGAAAACAGAGAAAGTGTATTGCCATCAATGCCAAAAGGGGAGACTGTTGGAAATATTGTCATTGATGGCTAAGGACATGGCAAAGGAAGAGCACCTGAAACAACAACAAGGCAGCAGAGAGGTAGCAGAGGCAGCAAAAAGAGAAGCAAGGAGCAGTATTAGTCAAGGAGCAGAGGAAGCAGTGAATTGAAGCAGATTTGTCTAGAGACAGAGTAGGAGAAAAAGGCCATTGAATAGAAAATCTGGCCAATTGAGAAGAATAAGTGAATGTTCTTGTAAATGGTTACATTTGTATATAATGATGAGGGATTTCTTCTAAATTCTCTGTGAATTATATGTATAGTCTTGATTGAATTCAGTAGGAATGATATTTGAACATTTGATTCATAGATATCGGGTTGCTAAGGCCACGATACAGTGAACAATGGGGAATGTATAATTTGATGAAGCAAGACGTTATAGTATGTGGAGGAGTCGTGTTGAAACATTGATGAACCAAAGGTTAAAATATAAATTGAAGGAACCTTGACCCGAGTCATATGGTGGTAGCCCAGAAGAATGAAGGCAATTGTTGTGTGTGTATTGAAGTGAGTTTCATTGAAGGCGAAGAGCGGAATTCATAAACAATGAAGGCAGATGGAACCCTGAGGAAAAAAGCAATGGAACCTTGCAAGAGTGAACAGTAAAGGCGGGTTTCCAGTTTTCATTGCACCACATTCGACGGGCAAGCGGTATTCAAGAAATCAGAGCGATTCCATAGAACGGCTGACACATGGCATACGGCGGGGGCCCAAAAACTGCTCTGATCACGCATTATCATTCGTGCATCTATGACAAGCGATATCCGTCAGATCAGTGTTAGCTGCACAATACGTTATTAACTGTCGATTGGAGAATTGCATTAACGAGTGGGCTCCACGGAACATGTATGTATTATAATATGCATCGGGATTGATATGAAGGTTTAATATGGTGGATTAATGCAGATACTTATGTGCGATGGTGTTTCCTTTATTCAATTTATTATAAAGCGGGCTATCACATTCTACACAGTGGCAACTATATAATACATTATAAAAGTTGAAGGTTGACCCAAATTCTTATAAGTGCATTAGATTCAGAGTTTGGATTTAACTGTATATGCATATAAATGAAATACAGTCTGATGTTATAAAGGTTATAAATTTTTGACTGGGGAGCATATATTTGTTTTATAAATAAGTCAAAGCATTTCCTGTAAATACGGAACCAAAGGTTATACTGTTGATGGTTCATGATAAAGATTGTGAGTACTGATATATCCGTGTTGTTAAAAGGGTTTTATAAAAATGCCGAGAGTTATGTTAAGTTTGATTAAAAGGAAGTTGTACATACAACAGTTATATAACTGCAATGAACAGGGAACTGAATAAAGGAGAAAATGAAAAAGACAGTAAGGTTGGAGGAATGTGTATGGAAAAGGAAAAAGAGAGGAGAGCATGCAGAAATGAAAATTCGGTGAACAGGAATATGTATAGGAATGAATTGGACAGGTGAATAACCATAGAAAATGGGAAAATGTGTAAAAGACAGTGAACAAAGTATGCAGGACAGTGGCATGACTGCAGCAGAAAAGACAAATCCAGTAAAGCCAAAATCCAGAAAAGGAGCTGAGTGAAATTGAAGTGTGTAATTGAAAATGTGAATGTAAATGTTTTAATTGTTTTATTGTTTGTGATGCAAAGGCAAGTGTCCAGAGGAAAAAGAAAAATCCCATTGTAACATTGAAATTTGTACATATTGTTATATTCTTAATAAGTTGGATAAAGAATTGAGAAGGCAGAAGTCAAAGAGTCATGGATATTCACTCCAAATTCCTTGTGGAATACAAACAGTCATGTAATGAAATCTATATATAATATCAACCTTATATGCATAAAGAGTAAGAGACAGTAAGGATAGAGAATGCAGAGTATAGAAGATTGAGGCAGAAAAGTTAAGGAAGAGAGGAACAGAAGGAGATGCTACATAACAGAGCTGATACCTAAAGTAAATCAGCAAATATTTATTTAGATAAGTTGAGGAAGTTGGAGCTTCCCTATCAAGTTGAAGCTTGATAGCTGTCAGTTGTAGCTGACTGAGGTTGGAGCCTCCTGTAGGTTGGTGCCTGCAGAAAAACAGTGGTGAGAGAGAGTTGGAGCTTGCCTTTGCATCAAAATAATAATAAGATGTTGTTTTCTCCCTTTATGGGTTTCCACTTATATCTTCTGTCTCTATCTGTGTTGTCTATGTACCGAGATGATTTACCAAATCTGCTTAATGTTTGCTGCTCTCATAATAAGTTTGATGTCACATTAATTTAATTCTTGTTGCAACATATTAATACTGTTCATATACTAAGGTTGATTATAAAATTAAGCTATAAATAAGCTGATGAAAAATTTGTAAAGCTCATGAATGTGTCAAACTGATTCACCCGCCCCCCCTCTCAGTTTAACTAAGAATTCAACAATTTTCATACTATGTGTAGTTACAGAACCGATGCTTATGAATCTGATGCAGTTTTAACGTATATTTCCATTTAATACAAATACAGTTCTCCTTCCTCAGAATTGTTAGAAACTACATTCTTAAAGTAGGACAAGTGCAATCATATTTTCCGACTTACGGAAATGTTTTGTTATCAATAGATAGTTCCAGTTCCTTTGATGTCATTGCATTTGAATTATAGATCGTAGAATAAGCTGATTTAAGCATTACCTGTCTTTATGAATTGCATTCTCTTTCTAGCATAACGAAGCATTCAACCGTTGATCAATGTTGATTAATTAAGTCATATAGAGAACTCCATTGCAAAATTACTTAATTATTTGATGTACGAGTTATTTAATTCGCTTCAGTCATACTGTTGTTTCATTTTTGTCTGGCTTAGCTATCTTGTTGTTCCATTACTGCACAACTAGTTATATTGCTACTTGATTATTGCTTAGTTAGCTATATTTTTTATTCAATTCGATTCTATTACTAATTTTCTTAGTTAGAGTAATGTTCCATTTAATTGCATCACTGTTCAGTTCAATGTCTTCTTGGTTTATCTAGATTTCTATTCGGTTCAGTTAAGCTATTGTTTCATTCCATTAGAGAAACACGAATTCCTGTTGCTCAATCTTAGGTTAAAAATCCATCCAAGTCACCCTTCATAGGATAAGCAAGTTCAGGAAGTCAATAAATTATCCCTCATAATTGACAAGGAGCATCTGTAGACAAGATGACTCGCATATATTGTGCTGAGTCTTTTGGAATAATAAGACTAACCCTGGGTTGATAATTAAATGAGGAAGCACTAGAGTTGTCAATAAAAAGTCACCTCTATCAGAACAAACAATAACTAAACAACCAATGTACCTGATAATCCTCCTCTAATGGAGGGGTATCTGGAGGGCTCTCCTAATGCCATTGTTTCGATAGTATCAAATCAAATTTCTGCCCCTCATAAACAAGTTAGAAAAAAAATTATCAATCGACAGTCATGTTATCAACCAATGGATAACATGTACTATAGCTCCAACATTATGAAGGCAACAACAATATTAGCTATATGGTATAAAAATTATGGTAAGCATTTTTCAATGTCTGGAATTTTGTTAGCAATCTCATATAAAAAGTTAATGTTAGCAATCTCATATCCAAATTTGATTTACAATCCCAATTAAAACCTCTCCTATTTTCCTTTGAAATAAGTTAAAGTGTCTCTATGAGGACATGGTTTGTGTCAAAGCGCAAGGTTACAAGGTTGAGGTTACAGGTGTTAGGAATCTATAATTTTAGCAGATTGGTAAGACTAAAACTGCAGAAGCAACATTATTTCAACCAACTTTGGGATTATAAGATCTAGCCCTCCTGAATCCGGAGAGGGATCTCACTATGAATGGGTTTAAAGATGTGATCTTTAAAACCTGAAATAGTGATATTAGGCTAGTTATGAAGCGCTTGGGTTTTGGTTTTGTTTTTTTTGGTTGGGCATGGACATGATGAAGGCGAAGGCAGTTTCAAAAATAAAGGTTGAAGGCATTTGCATGTGAAGGAATGATTTGGCTGATAGAAAAAGGCAAAGACAGTTTTAACCCATTGGGCTATGGAGTCATAGGAGGATTTTAATTGGACAACAAGGCTCAAGCAGGATCCATGGGGCAAGTCACTTATGTCAAAGGATCTCTTAAGGTGATTTTATGGAATGAAACAGATAGGAATGAAGAACAAACAAACGAAGATATAGTGAAACTGCCTGAGATGAAGTAAGTTCTTTTAAACTACGTTTCTTTAGCATGTACTTAAAGAAAAACATAAGAGTATTCTGAGATCAAGTTAATACCTTTAAACTAGCCCGCTTTGAAGTACTTTCAGTTATAAAACATTAAAAGACAGTTTGAAAAAGCTTAAGATCAGGTAAGTGCCTTTAAACTACCCTGCTTTCAGTATTTTCAATAAGAAAAAACATAAAAGTATTCTGAGATCAGGTTAATACCTTTAAACTAGCTTGCTTTGAAGTACTTTCAGTCAGGAAACATTAAACAACAGTTGAAAAGCTTAAGATCAGGTAAGTGCCTTTAAACTACCCTGCTTTTAGCATATTCAATAAGAAAACCACAGATAATAGTGACAAAGAGCAATTTAGATCAGGCAAGTGCCTTTAAACCAACCTGCATTGATGTACTCTTCAAAGAGTACTTTCAAATGAAGAAAACATAGACAATAAAGCTTTCAGCAAGAGTAGGGTACTGTTGAGAGTAAATCCTAGCTCTATGTTTGCTTCTCTTTATCGGAGAAAATGAACAGAATGAAAACATTAAGCAAAATAACAATTGACAGTGAGGAACACATCACCATTGACACAAATCAAGATCCCATAAATCAGTAGCTTGTATTTGATGTTCGAACCAGTTACAATCAGCAAGCTCAGTGGGTCTTTACAACTTCAAACTTCTCATATCAGCTTATGTATCTTCAAGTTGCAAATAGGGCATCAATATCTTCAGAAGCTATTACATACATTCAGATGTCTAGAGACCAAAATTTGCTCATCTTCTATAGAATTTTTTATAGAAGAATGAAGAGGTGGGAGGATTTCCCAAGGGTCAAGTATTATTAATTATGTAATCAATGTAATCCCTGGCCTTTGGGAACCAGGCAAGGCATAAGGTGGGAATGTAATCATTTATAACTCTGCTTCATAACTCTGTTTGTGTCTTTCGAGGCCAAATGATTGAAAAGATCTGCTTCTGGACTGTTCTTTAACCTTTAAAATAGTTTTGCCAACAATTTGGAGATAACACCCTTGATTAGTATTATTTGTTTGGAAACCTTTGATTTTCTGTGAGGCTGTAGGTGCCTGATCAATAAATTCAGCTTCTAATTAAATATTTTGAGGCACAGGTGGTGTCGTGATAACTAAAGGGATCAATTTGGCTCAGATTGTGGCGGTGGAGACATTCTGTCGGTTAAACCCTTTAGATTCCTTTAAACTGTGTTTTAAATCGGGGGTTAGGCTTTTGATAATCGTCCTTAGCCATAATCCTCGCAAATCTATCCATTAATCCTCTGTTCTGGTTCATCATGGTCTTCGGCACTGATACTCTTTGACTGTGCCCAATTCATGGCTTTCTTGCTGGTGTGCAAGGCTGCGCAGGGTTTATAAGGCATCCATGTTTGAGGAAACATTGATGAAACACGCATTTCCACCCTGTGGATGATTTCCTTCGACGAATCGAAGATGAGAGGGTCGTCACCCTCCGCCTTTGAATCTTCTTTGAAAATCGCGAGAAAATGATTTAAAACCCTGCAAAATAAAAAAACTATTATAAAATCCTACTTTTATAGGTTAACTGCATTGGAAGGCATGTGAAGAGAGCGGGGCCGTTGGATGGCATCATCCAATGGTCAAGATTGATCGGGAGAGATTGTAGAACGGGCGAAAGAAAAATTAAATCCGAGCCGTCGATCGTGCAAAGATCGACGGTCGAGATTGAACGAGGAGGCGGAGGAGTAGGATGAATCTGAGCCGTCGATCGCGCAGAGATCGACGGTCAGGATTGGAGGTGTGAAATTCAAACGGAGAGGTTGGGCGATGAATTGTGGGCCATCGATCTGCAGATCAGATCGACGGCGGAGATGCTGTTGCCGCATGTCCGATAGCCCAGTTATTGTGTGCGCACCTTCGTTAACCAACAGACAGCTTCAGCAAGCGATCACTGTTGGATGAGTGGGCCCAGATCAGATGGCACATAGAAATATCGTTGGGCGTCCTGGTCCAAACGATAATGCGTGATGGACAGTGGTTTCCGGAACATTGCCCAGGATGCATGTCAGGCGATGTATGGAATTGCTGCGAAATCAAAAATACCGCCGTGCACTCGAAAGCGGTGCGATAAATACCGGGTGGTTTCTGGAAGGGGTTAGTGGAATGCAGGGACCACCAGGAGACGAAATCCACACCGTTCGATCTGTGGATTTAGATTGACGGTGCGGAATGACTTAAAACTTGTACCGGCGGAAATTTTAATAAAATTATAAAACGACGGTTTTGATAAATAACAAAGGTTTTTAAGCTTTTCGGGTGGAGAAATATTTTAAAAACGGGTAAGCTCCCGACTGCTCAGTGCCTGGTTCCAGTGCCAAGGTGTATGGACAGAAAAGGCTAGAGACTTAGCCCAAGGGGGCTTATGCCTAATATATATAAACAAATGAGATTTTTATGGTTTTTTCATAATTTTCAAAGGTTTTGAGGGTTCTGATAAGGTTAAGAGAGAGTCTTAAAACCTTATAAAGGGGATTTTAATGAGGGGGAAAGGGGAGAAACATGAAAATGAGGGATTTTCATGGGAAATGAAAAGGTTAAAAAAGAGGTTAGTTTGGAAAAGGGGAAAAGGGGAAAAAGGGTCGTGCAATAGTACTTGGCCTTGGAAACCAACAGGATTTTAGGGTCTTTTGGGAAGTAAACAACAGTGCATATTTGGACAGAGGCAGTAGGCCGTCAAGAGTCTTCAAGAGCCAATAGTTTCTTGTCATAGAAAATTGTTCCTTGAAGGCTCAAAACAGATTTAGCCACCTTTTGGTATAATCAAATTTTACAGGTGGCTAACAATAGGGACACAAGAACATATAGGAACACATGCTTAGGGTACAATGACAAGGGTCAAAGGTTAGAATTATGAAGCATTGAGGTGGATCAAGATATGGAAATTAGCACATGAATGCCAGCCAAGTTTACAAAAACATACATGGACACAGGTCAAGGCTACAGTGACTCACTAAGTTATGGGACCGAGGTTACATGCCATATAAGGATGTAACCAACGTTCCTCTACTCAACATGGCTTCTCTCTAATGATGGATGATTAAGATTTTCATGTATTTTCGTTGATAAAAATGCTTGCTCATATGCTTTTATTGATATTGATCTTATCATTTTATGTTTTCTATGTTATAATATGTATGTGTGAACCCAATGGAAAACCTCATACAAACTTCATCATAAAATTTAAATTGAAATCAAACTTAATTATTTAGGAACTCAAATTTGAACCTAAACCATGTGACATAGATGTGCATGAATATATATTTGTTTAATTAATATTTTCACATTTTATATTATTTTGGTAAATTGGTTAAAAAAACAAGACAATGCAAGCCAGTTTTTTATTCTAGTTTCGTTAGACCCTCACCTGGTTGATTCTGGTTCTAGTTTTCAAAACAAGGTATCAACATACCAAATGTCGAAAATACTCTTGAACCTACTAATAATGGATGAAATCCTATATTTATTAATCTTAAACTTGGCATGGATGGTTGGGGCCTAACCCCAAAGGACTAGGATGACCCACCACCCAATGCTAGGATTTTTAGTCTGGAATGACACTTAGTTAGTATTCGAGGGAAAATTAAACCATGATGATGTTTAGTATGGAGGATCTAGAAATTATAAAGAAAATGAAAACCCTTATTGATAAATATAAATCAGAAAAAGGTCAACCAAAAAGAGATGCAAGCTGAGATAGAGAAAAGGAGAGAGATTGTATAGAAATGTAGCCATAATTTTCAAGGTTCCTCCTATAACTCTATAATTTTTAGGGAAAAATTTAGACATGTTTCTCCCATTCATGAAAAGCATCCCACAGTTTCACTTTCAATTCCATAAACGAGAGAGTATTGCTGGTTTTCTTCCACCTTCCTCCACCACTACTAGTTGCACTCAGCCCACCATTGAAACCATTGGAATAAGTACAAGGAATATGCTTATGTGTACATCGCCAAATTGTGGTATGATGAAGATCTCCCCTTCAATATTTCCTACTCAACTTATTATCAATCCACTCTAGAGTTCATAGTTGTTGTTAGTAAGAGATTCAAAGGCCATTTTTATAGATTAAAAAAGAAGAAGAAATGTTTAATCCATAAATGACTAGTTTATAGAGATTGAAAAATCATGGGTTAAAAAAAGCGATTTTTTCTCAAATGGATGGAATGATGGAAAGTCTCTTACCATGATTAATTTACTTTTTTATTTTCACACAAGGATCCTTGTTTTTGAGATCAATAAATGCATATAACTGGGTGAAATATGCAAACTTGTTATTTCAGCTATGGAATGTGATTGTCCTCAAGGTGGGTGTGGAGAATGTTGTTTAGGTTATCACTGGTAATTCCTCTAACTATGTTGTTGTTGGTAAGAAGTTGGGTGGAAAAATATCCAACCACACTACAAAATCCATGCATTGCAACTACCTAAAATTTTCATATTTGTTGTCTAATTATTTGGATTTACATTGAAGTCCATGAATATGTATTTTTAATTAATTTTTTAATATTTTATGTTTTTTTTAGTAAATTGGTTAAAAAACTAGTCTATATGGACCACTTTCTTGTTTTTGTTTGGTAGAACCCTTAACTAGTTGATTTTTGTTGTTGTTTTCAAAAAATTGGTCTCACCATACCAAAAGCCAATAAGCCTGTTGGACCTAACAATCATGGATGGGAACCAATTATTGTTATCCCTAAAAATTTTGTGGATGATTGGGGCCTAACCCCCAAGGGCCATGGTGATCCACCACCCAATGTTGCTTTATGTTTATCCCAAACCTTGAGCCATTATATTTTCACATACTAAACTTTTTAAAGGATTTGGTAAATATTTTTATTGTTTAAGGGGTGTTGGATAGCCACTTGCGGGAAATTTATCTATGATGCGACTACAACTTCCTTTTATCTATGATTATTAACTACATTTTGAATTTGCATATTGTTGGAAATGTAACTAGGTTTGGTCTTCATAATTATCATTATACTTGTATCAATATATATTTCATGCAAAAAAAAAGGAAGAAAAACAAATTTTATTCTTATTATTATTATTACTAGTCAAAGCATTTTGTTCATTCTTGTAGGGTTATTTGAGACAAAATAAAATTTATCATGAATCAAATTTATGTACTTGAGTCAAAGTCCCATTTGGACTTCTTGAAAGAAAAAGAAAAAATGTTTTATGTAAGTCAAAATAGTCAATTTATCCTCCACAAGACCAAGTTGGCCCTCCTGGACAAGTCAACCCAAAAAGAGATCTATTCGACCTCCTGGATGGGTATATATACAGTGCAACTCGACCTCATTTGATCACCAACACACAACTCTTATTTTTGTGCCAAGGAGAGAGAAAAAAATGAAGGATGAGAGAAAGTGTGAAAGTCAAAGGAAAGAGAGAAAAGGTCAAAGGAGAGAGAATTTTGCCACACGTGGAAGATTTATGCCCTAGTTTTTGTGACATGTGAAAAATTTATGACTACTACAAGGGCCGAAAAACTTCACATCTATTGCAAGGGCCAAAAAATCAGAGTTTGACCAGATTTGAAAATTGTTAACCAGTGTTGACTTTGTTGGATTTGACTTGGCGGAGGAATGTTTGAAGGAGGGCTTACTTGGGGCTTGTGGAAGGACTTGGTCTTGGTTTCTAGGTCTTGGATATTTCATTTTGATCTGATTCTAGAAGCAGAGAAGTTTTTTGGGTTTCCCCCCTTATGGGTTCCCTTCCCTCGCTTGGAGCCTATATCATGTGTTCATTGTATTTTGCGATCTTCATGTTTATGTTTTGGTAATTGTTTGATGAAGAAGAACATAATAAAAGAATAAGAAGCCAACAATACTCACAAGCAATTATGAAGTAAGATAAATCTACCCTAATTTTCTTCCCTATTGATTTTTCAACATGGTATCAGAGCTAAGGTGAGGAGAAGCAGCTTGAGGATCACCCTTATTGGCACACTTGAAGGCATTTATACATATTTACATCATCTAAATTGGAGGACAAAATATTTGCATCTACTACACCTAAAGAAGCAAAAAGATGAGACCCAAATATCATCCTATCTCTAGCAATCATCATCTACCATTGAAGAAGATACTTGTAGTAAATTTATTTGAAAAGGGGAAGGCTCTAGGATAATCATCATTAGCAGTCATTATCTTGAAGAAGACCATCATCTTTGTAGCAGCAATCTCATCACTCTTGAAGAAATCTTATAAAAACATACTCTCCTTTGACAAGTAAGTATTCCAGCATACTTTATGTCTCAAGCTCCTACTCAAATGGCATCTAAGGAAGGAAAAAAACTTGATGGAGCCTCAAATTTAAAAGCCCGGAAGAAAATAATTGATTTGGTTCTCAAAGAAAATGATGTCATGATTTTTGTTGATGGTAAGGCTTCGACACCAGCAATGAACAATTCTCAAGAAGTGGCCAAATATGAAAAGGGTGAAATAAGGGCTCAAAGAATTATGATTTATCTTTGAGTCTATCAAAGATCACCTTATTCCTTTTGTTACAGATTTGACCAAATAAAAATATGTATATGAAAAATTATTAAAGATACACTCTTTTAATACTACAGGGAAGAAAATATCCTTGAGGAATCAACTTTACAAAACAAGGTTATCAAAAGATCAAGACTCGAGCTCATAACTTGTGAAAATTTCAAAATTGAAAGATCAACTTCAAGGACTTGGAGAAGTCATATCTGATTCTGAAATAAATACTTGTGTACTCAATGTTCTACCCCCAGATTGGAATAGTTTTGTGACTAGCATCTATTCAAGAAAATATATTTCGACATTCGAGGAACTATGGGCTCAATGTGTTCTAGAAGAAACAATATTAAAAGCTAAGGATGACGCTAAACCTAACAATGAACAATCCCAAGAATTTTCTATTAAATCAAGGAAGAATTTTGGAAGATATATAATATTTGAACCTCACCAAAGATACAACAACAACAACAATAACAATCAACCACTTGGAGAACGAGACATGTCCAAAATACAATGCTGCAAAGAATATGGGCATTATAAAAGAGATTGTCCCAAGGATTCTAGGAACAAGAAGAACAATAAGAGGAAAGAAAGAAGTGAAGCACATGTTTCCAAAGAAAAGGAACCTGAGAAGAAACCAAAGACTGAAGATAACAAAGATCTCTACTATTGAAGTATTTGGCAAAATTCAAGGTTTGCAAGTAATTTTTTTATTAGAAGATGGCAGATAGGGTAGCAGTTGCAGTTACATTAGAATTTTTTGAAGTCATGTAGTGAAGGAAACATTATCTACAATTACAAATAGTCACCAAAGCAGTCACTATTTCATTTGAAAGAAGAGGATTTTGGGGACTTGCACATCATAGATTCATTTGAAAAAATGTACAGTTTTAGAAGGAATAAGAGTCTACATGAAGGAATACTCTGTTCAAATCATTCATCGTCTAGTCAAAATTCTACAGTCACTTTAGCAGTTTCACCATGAAGATTTGAAAGAAATAATTTAGCAAGAAGGGATTACAGGGTCCCACTATAGAAGCATAATAATTTAGCAGAGTGAAGGCCTTTATGTAGCATCATAGAGGTTCCTACAACATGATATTTTGTTTCAAAACATGTAAAAGTCTAACATTTGAATGGAGGAATCAAAATAACATAGCAAAAGTCTACAAAAGGAGCAGGTAGCCTATATGAACTAAAGAATAGGTTAGGTCCGTAGAAGCAACATGAAGGAATTCAATCTTATCACAACAAAGGAATCTCATCATAGAAATTATCTTCAATAGTTTGATGACAACAAGGAAAAAAGCATACTCTAGAAGTAGTTTTATGATCAGCTATCTCATGAGTAGACTCATATCTTCAGAGGGAGTTGAAAGAAGAACATGATGCATATAGTTTAGTAATATACTTAGACATAAAATTTATAGATAAAGCATAGTTTGTCTTGATAATTTGAAAGGATAGCCATGATGGTTATTCAACACATGACAATAGAACAGGTTACTAACAGAGGCTATGACGACACCATTATTGATTGCAAAAATAATGAAGAGGAAGTAAAAATTAACCTCAAAAGGAGCTAGTAGCAGTTGTTGACATGATAGATTCTACACCTCAACTAGAGGTCAATTTGATCAATTTGGAAACTATGATAATGTTATTCATGGTGCTTGGGATATAGTATGACTTCTTGCCACTTGGAAGGATATATATAGCAAAAAAAGGAAAGTAGAAAAAGGAAACAATATTATGCAAGATGTCATGAGATAGTTTAATGATCACTTAATATGTTCGATGTTGATTAAGGAAGAATCTCATCCACCTCAGTTGGAAAAAGGGGGCACCACTTGATTTGATTCAAGAATGCATTTATTGGATTAAAAACACTGATAGAAATATCACTAATGATTGGGACTTGACATGATTTCTTGGAAAAGCATGAAAAGAACCTTATTACGAAGAAAGAAGATATGAAGCTTTACATAATTATATGTGAATAAGTTTGGTTGCATAAGATGTTTGATGAAATTACTTGATGACATGTTGAAGATTGAAAAAGATCTAGGAGGGTCGAAGCTCATGTTAGCCTGGCAGCTACAAAAATATTTTCATAAAGGAGCCACTGTTGCCAGGGTTTGTTATTGTTAGAATTTGTTATAGAGGAAAATGGGTTCAACAGACATAGATATGATTCCCATGCCCCGTGGCAAGGGTTCCAGCTCTCAATCCAGACCAATAACTTCCACCAAGAAGGGAAAATGTTTTGAAATCAAGAAGTGGAACGCTGTGGCCCTTTGGGCATGGGATATTGGGGTTGATAATTGTGAAATTTTACAAAAATCACGTTATGGACCTTTGTATTGAGTGTGGCGAGGGTTCTACCTCTCAAGCCGGACCAAGCACTTCCACCAAGAAGGCCAATCGTTTCGAAATCAAGAAGTGGAATGTTGTGGCCCTTTGGGCATGGACAGAAGGTGGACTCTTGCCGAAAAGAGACTTACCTGTCTAGAAGAGTCATGATGGCTTGAATGCTCCAGCAAAAAGGAAAGCTCCAATCCAGTGAAAAAAATAGCTCCAGAATGAAAATGATAGTGCAAAATATTAGGGGAGACGGGAATTTTGGGGTTTTTTATAAGAATAAAACTCTTGGACAAGAGTTAAAAAAAAACTCTATGCCGAGAGTTTTACAACTATCATCTGAGAGTTTTACCTGAGAGTTTATGTAAATACAAACCTCAGACAAGAACATACTTAACTCTCATCTAAGATTTTTTTAACTCCAGTAAAGCCTAATAAAACTCTCAGTTGAAACATTAAAAATCTCTCAGACAAGAGTTTTAAAAACTCTCGGTCAAGAAATTGAGTTGACTATTTTCTCGGACAAGAAATTAAAAATTTCACCCAAATTCTAGCCATCCACCAAAAAGTGTTTCCCAACTTCAGGATTTCACCCTGAAATGAGTTTTAAATAGAATTTTGTATGGGCTTTGTCTAAATATTATATGTTGGATGAAAACAAAATAACCATTTCACTGTATTTTGGCCAAAATCTGGTAATACAATTTCAATATTTTTTTTGTTTAAAATACATGTTTGAATGCATAAATGTATTCACCTTGAAAAACCCATGGCACTAGAATTATACAAATTAAACAATTAAAAGTCATGTTTTTAATTTTTTTTGTCATATTTTGATAAAATTTTGGAGAAAAAATGTCCTGTAAAAGACCATTTCTGCTATAAGTTAGAGTACACCTTATATATTTTAGAATTAATAGACAAAATCCTCTAAAACATTTTTTAGGTTAAATGATGATATAATGGTTCTTGTTATGATAATGCTCTAACCAAAAAAATCTCTTTCATAGATATCAACTTTGATCTATCCAAACTCTAAGAAACATATGATAAAAATTTACTTTATTTGTTTTTGGAATTATATGGCATCTCCAAAATATTTTAAGACACAAATATTTTCATTCTTTAGCTTTTTAGTATGTTGAATATGATAAATTATTTCATCCCATAATTTTTTAGGAATTCTCTAACTAGCTTTTTCACTTTGGAGTTCATGGGTGATTCCGCCGAGAGGCACTCTACAACCCAGTATATAGGGATGTGTAGATGTAACGTGTGTAATGTAAAATTTTTATATGTCGGGCCCAATATATAGATATGTGTAGATGTAATGTGTGTAATGTAAACTTTTGATATGTCGGGCCTAATATATAGAGATGTGTAGATGTAATGTGTGTAATGTAAACTTTTGATATGTCGAAGTGTATATATATGTGTAGATGTCATGTGAGTAATGTAAAATTTTGATATATTTACCTCTTTAATACCATGGGATGAATACCATGGGCCAAATACCATATTTATAAAAGATGGGGGAATATAGAGATGGAGTTGGAGGGTGAGAGAAGGAGGGAAGAAGAAATACATAAAGAGAGCGAGAAGTGGAGAGAGAGAGGGAGCAACAAGGGAGAAATAGAGAGAGTATGTGTATGTTTGGGGTGAGATAAAGAGAAAAATAAGGAGAGATGGAGGGAATAGGGGGAGAATGAGAGAGGGAGGGATATAGTAACATAGTTGGAGGGTGAAAAGAGGGAGAGAGAGGGAGATAGAGAGAGAGATAGATGTGGGAGAGAAAGGGATAGAGGGGAAGGAAGAGAGAGAGGATGTGAGAGAGTGGAGAGGGAGGGAAAGAAAGATGGAGTTAGAGGGGGGAGAGAGGGAAGATGATTTCTTGCACTCGATGCATTGATTTCAGTGTGGATGGTGATTTCTAATGTAAATTTTGATAGATCCAGAATAATGTAAAAAATTTATATGGTGATTTCTAATCCTATTTGATTTCTTGCACTAGATGCATTGATATCAGTGGAGATGTTGGTTTCTAATCATATTTTCTTACTTGCACTAGATGCATTGATTTCAGTGTAAATAAAGATAATATCAAACTTTGGATCCAGAGTAATGTATACACATAGGGAGAAAGAAGTGGAGAGAGAGGGAGTGACAAGGGATAAATAGATGAGTATGTGTATGTTTGGGGGTGAGATAAAGAGAAAATTAAGGAGAGATTGAGGGAATTGGGGGAGAATGAGAGAGGGAGGGATATAATAACATAGTTGGAGGGTGAAAAGAGGGAGAGAGAGGGAGATAAAGAGAAAGATAGATGTGGGAGAGAAAGTGATAGAGGGGAAGGAAGAGAGAGAGGATGTGAGAGAGTGGAGAGGGAGTGAAAGAGAGATGGAGTTGGAGGGGGGAGAGAGGGAAGAATAATTCTTGCACTTTATGCATTGATTTCAGTGTGGATGGTGATTCCTAATGTAAATTTTTATAGATCCAGAGTAATGTAAAATTTTGATATGGTGATTTCTAGTCCTATTTGATTGCTTGCACTAGATGCATTGATATCAATGTATATGTTGGTTTCTAATCTTATTTTATTACTTGCACTACATGCATTGATTTTAGTGTAAATATAGATAATATCAAAATCTTGATCCAGAGTAATGTATTTACATAGGGAGAGAGAAGTGGAGAGAGAGAGGGAGTGACAAGGGAGAAATAGAGGAGTATGTGTATGTTTGGGGGTGAGATAAAAATAGAAATAAGGAGAGATGGAGGGAATGGGGGGAGAATGAGAGGGAGGGATATAGTAACATAGTTGGAGGGTGAAGAGATGGAGAGAGAGGGATATAGAGAGAGAGATAGACATGGGAGAGAAAGGGATAGAGGGGAAGGAAGAGAGAGAGGATGTGAGAGAGTGGACAGAGGGAGGTAAAGATAGATGGAGTTAGAGGGGCGAGATAGGGAAGATTATTTATTGCACTCGATGCATTGACTTTAGTGTGGATGGTGATTTCTAATCCTATTTTTCTTGCACTATATGAATTTATTTTAGTGTAGATGTTGAGAGAGAGAGTGTGTGTGTGTGTTGGGGGAGGAAAGAGGATTGGAGGGCAAAGAGAGAGACGAAAAGACAGAGGAAGGAAAAGAGATAGGAGATGAGATAGAGGAAGAGAGTTATGGGGGAAGAGAGAAAATTGGAGGGCGAAGAGAGAGAGAGGGGGGGGGGGTGGAGGAAGGATGAGAGAGAGGAGGAGAGAGGGAGGGAGATAGAAGGATAGATGGAAGGATGGAGAGAGGGAGGGAAGAAGGAATACATAGAGAGTGAGTAGTGGAGAGAGAGATGAAGTGACAAGGGAGATATGGAGAGAGTGTGTATTTTTTTTGGGTGAGATAAAGAGATAAATAAGGAGATATAGAGAGAAGGAGAGAGGGACTGATATTGTAACATATTTGGAGGGTGAAGAGAGAGGGAGATATATATGTGGTAAAGAAATGGAGAGAGAGGAAGGAAGAGGGAGGATGTGAGGGAGTGGAGAGATGGAGGGAAAGAGAGATGTAGTTCAAGGGGGGAGATAGGGAAGTAGATAGTGATTTATAATCCTATTTTATTGCTTGCACTAGATGCATTAATATCAGTGTAGATGTTGCCTTTCGAATCTTATTTTATTACTTGCACTAGATGCATGGATTTCAGTGTAGAGGAGGAGATATGGAGGGAAAGAGAGATGGAGTTGGAGGGGGGAGAGAGGGAAGATGATTTTTTTCACTTGATGCATTTATTTCAGTGTGGATGGTGATTTCTAATCCTATTTTTCTTGCACTATATGCATTGATTTTAGTGTAGATGTTGAGAGAGAGAGAGAGAGAGAGAGAGAGGAAAAGATAGAGGAAGGTAGGGGAGGAAGGAAAAGAGAGAGGACATGAGAGAGAGGAAGAGAGTTATGGGGGAAGAGATAAAATTGGAGGGAAAAGAGAGAGAGAGAGAGAGAGAGAGAGAGAGAGAGAGGGAGGGGGGAGAGAGAGAGGAAGGACAAGAAAGAGGAGGAGAGAGGGAGGGAGATAGAAGGAGAGATGGAAGGATGGAGAGATGGAGTGGAGGGGGAGAGAGGGAGGGATATAGTAACATAGTTGGAGGGTGAAGAGAGAGGGGAGATATATATATGTGGGAAAGAAATGGAGAGAGAGGAAGAGGGAGGATGTGAGAGAGTGTAGAGATGGAGGGAAAGAGAGATGTAGCTCGAAGGGGGAGATAGGGAAGTAGATGGTGATTTATAATCATATTTGATTGCTTGCACTAGATGCATTGATATCAGTGTAGATGTTGCTTTCTAATATTATTTTCTTAATTACACTAGATGCATTGATTTCAATGTAGATGTTGATTTCTAATATTATTTGATTACCCACATTAGATGCATTGATTTTGGTGTAGATTTTGTTTGAAAATATTATTTGATTGTTTGCATTAGGTGCATTGATTTTAGTGTAGACATTGATTTGTGATTTGATGTAATTGGATGTACTTTGATGGTACATTAATTTTAAACTGATTGGATTAAGATTGCGCATTGATTTCAGTGTAAGAACACAAAATTATTAACAATGTACATTAATATTTGTGTTATATTAAATCAACCTATTAATATTGAAGAGCAAGAGAGACAATGTATGATGTTTAGTACAATAGTTCAAGCTAAATATTTAAATGGTTTATTATTTCAATTGTCCTTTTCATATAATCAATATGAAAAGATGACAAAAATAACAAGGGTGACAATAAGAATAGTAAAAGAAAATAATTTGAGATTGATCACAATGAAGACTCTTTGTAATTGACTACATTCTTATTATTTTCATTTTCTATCACTCAACACTATTACATTGTCACTTTGCATTCAAAAAAAATATTTCGTTATTAAAGTTATTAACAATATTTATCATTTAATAGAAATTCTTTCGGTAAAAATCACATGTAAAAGAACGTTATTTTACATGTGATTTTTACCGAAAGAATTTCTACTAATTTATATTATGGATCACAGAAGCTTAGATTCCAAAAATTTAAAAAAAAAAAAGTATTTATCATCTCAAAAAAATGAGGTAACTAAGAAAATTGTAAAATTAAAATGACCAGATAAATATCAGGCATATTTAGCATATATAAAATTATTATATTTATATTATCTGTATTTTCATATTATTGATAAAATTAATTATATGTTCGATAGTTTTTCCTTGGCCGCACACGACTGAAACCAGCCTAGATCCATCTTAAATTTGGATCTATAAAGTGCCGAGAGCGATAAAATCTCTCGAGGTGCAAACCTTTCCTCAAGTTTTGCACTCAAAAAAAGATGTTTTCACCTCTAGAGATTTGATCCCTCTCGGTGCTTCATAGATCCAGAGTTAAGATGGATCTAGGTTGGTTATTCTTATTTTAGGGATGCAAATTTTCTTCTTATACTAGTATAGCATAATAGATATATAATTTTGATCTTCTAAATTAAATTTTATGGGCTCTTCATGAGATATTAATTTTCTCCTCTCTTTTAATTTTATGGCACAATATTTTTTCTGAAATTTAGACACAATAATATTTTGTAACGATATCAATATTCTATAAATTGACCTCCTTATTTAGGAATTTTCCAACTACCTCTTTCACTTTGGAGCTCAGAGATTATTCTTAATTTAGGGATAATAATTTTCTTCTAATGCTAATTATAATAGAAAACTAGTTTTGGTATTAAATTAATGTTTATGAACTCTTCATAATATATTAATTTTTTTGTTATCCTATAGTTTTTTAAGACCCTATAATTTCTCAGAAAACTTAGATGTAATAATAGTTCAATGGTACCAATATGACCTTTTATATTTTCCAATGACTTAGTGAGGAATTCAAATTTTTATGCTAACACATCTTAATTCATGTGTGGTTTTGAGTGGAGTTTGAAGCAATCTTAGGAAACCTCGTGTTTCATGTGAACTATGTTGTGTTTGTACATTAGGTACCTAATAATAACCATACTCTTAGTACCTATTTTGAGGTGGAGGATAAGATAATGTGTATTTTTTTAAATTTTAATATTATAAATTAGAAATCTCAGATGCGGGTGGTCGGAATGTGGAATAGGTTGCAAAGGCGGTGGGATGGCGCATGGGACTCCATCACCGCCACCATCCTTTGTGTCCTGTATGCAATTAATTGCATTAACAATTCACTGTCCGGGGCACTTAAGATGAACAATTGTCCATACACGAGTTCGATTAACTGCGCCATGGCTTCTCCGGCAAGCTTCATCTCGGCTCTGATACCCTTTCGTTCCTGTTGCTCCTTGGTGGATTCTGAGACCAACACCAGGACTATCACGGGTCGAAGATGCTCTCTCTCCTGCTACATTAACCTCGCTCCTGGGCTGCATATCACGCACTCCCCCCTTTGCTCTCAGAATTTGGGCTTTAGCACTGAAGAGATTCATACTTATCAGCATTGGGTCTTTAGTTTGGGCTCGCCTGACCTGAATTACTATGCCATCCCCAGCACATTCGAGTTCAACTCTAATCAGCAGGACATTATGCCTCGTTTGCGACATAGATTGAGGAGCAGGCATGGCTCGAGCCGAGGTGGTCTCTCTCGGCGCCCTCCTTCTTCTTTACCCAGCTCCTCTTCTCCGCAGTCTGACTCTTGGCGGGGGCGGTATCCATAGACTCGCAGTGGAAGGGGTGCTCTGGCTGGCCGTTGGGTTGCTTTGCCCGCTTGTCATCTATCCAATCTCCTCCCTAGTCAGCAGCACAGGGCGCAATTTCGATTCCCTTGTCTGCTCAACATGCCAATGGTCATTGCTACTATAACGATTGACTTCAAAGAAGAGCCTCCAGATGTGAATGCAGAGCTCCAAGACTCTCCTCCAGGGAATTTGGCAACTGAAAGGCCCCATTCTCCTTCAACTGCTAGCCAGAAGCGGATGCCGGATGTTGGATGCTACTTGTTTCCTCCCATTTCGAATTCTGAGGAGGATGGCTTCAAGAATGATGGTACTCTGGCCACGTCTGACGAGAAGATGAAGAACACTATCTTACAAGAAAATCCGGATGCTATTGATGCTGTGTTGAACGAGGATGCTCCCGAGGATTATGCTTGCCGCGTGGTCGAGTCTCCTCTGCCCATTCCAGGTGATTAATGGTATCTCATCTTACAGGATTGGTTTTGTTTGTTCGCGGTGCCAGGTTCAGTACTGGCAATTACATGCTTTTACAGTCTAGCTGGTTCTCCTTTCACTATTTTTTTGAAAGCCGGTTTCCCCTATATGGGCAGCAGTATGTCATGTATAAGCTCGTTCAGGTCTACAGATCTGTAGCTTACTATGGTGGTTTGATATGTTGTGTGAAAAGTGTTTTTGTGCTTAGATGTCAGTCCATGTTCCATTGTTGTATCTGCCTCCTGGCACTGTATGTTTTTGAATTAGCTGTACCAGAATGCTCATCTTGCGAGCCAGAACTATGAGGTTTTTGCCTCCATGTAACTGTAACTTTTTTGTATATTAATAGATTAAGCATATTCAGAGAAAAAAAAAAATTATAAATTAGAAAAATATTTATAAATGTTGTAGTTGCAAACTTACACGTACATATTTTAGGATCAAATAGGTGTTGAGAGACTTAAAAATAAGTTTTTATTTTTATTTTTTTTCACACCACTAAAGTTTTATCTATTTACAATAATTTTCAAGTTCAAAATAAGTTTTCCATACTACATAATCATTTTTTAATATCATAGCTCTAGTTAAGCTTATTTTAATAAAATTATATCATAACTTATATATTAAATATCTTCCTCTTCTAAATAATTAGCATGGGAAAAATGAATATAAATAGGAAAAATGAATATAAATGATATTTTTATATCTAATTGTGATACCATTTGTTTTTTTATTAGTAATAGTCATTTCCATTATAAAAACCTTAGCAATTCTTAGATTCCCATTGATATGAAAGGGACACCTCAATATAAGAACAATATAATCAACAAACTGAAGAAGCATGATGAATACTCTAAACAAAGTAGCTCCAACACGAGTGATGCCTCAATTTTATACTTATATCCACATTAATATCCAAAAAAATGGGTTCACTATAATATATGCACAAGTATCTTCAATCTCTATGAAGAAAGAAGCCTCACCTAAAGTGTTGTGTTGATAATTAATCCCTAGTGTTATCACCCAAAAATTTTCAAAACATCATTGTGTCAACTCTGTTTTTGATCATGGTCTCAAAATGGGTGTAAAAGTAATTTTAGGTTTTGGTTAAGGGTAGGTTAATATTTTTTATAAGTTTAAAGGTCACCATTGAATTCAAATAAAGTCTTTAGAGGTCCATTCCATGATCAAATACTCACATTTTTCATTTAGAAATCATTTCATAAGGTTTCGAGTTAAATTTCTGCAATTAGCCAAGAATCCTCTGTTTCATAGTGTCGCTAGTTCAAAAATGAGGATTTGCGCTACGAAAGCGCTGATACTTTCGTAGCGCAAACTGCTAAAAATACACTGTGGGCACTACAAAAGCACGATTTCTTAACCGTCTTGTCAATTAAAACCAAAATATGTCAGAATCCATTGGGTAATGATAGGATAGGGGTATGGTGAGTCAGTTAAGGATCAAATACAATGTACTTACCTCTCTTACAGTCATCATTGTCATAATAGGGCATGAGTGAAGCATCATTTAGTTACGAGATGACACCTTAAATTCAAATTCTTGCCTAATTTAGTCATTCTCATTTTCATTTTCTTCCATACAAGTGTCTAAGCTTTGAAGGTGTCAAATTGAGCTTGGGTGTTCTATACAAAGGCTATGTTCTAATATTCTCAAGCGAGGTTGTTTCAAAGATGCAAGAGAGGCTGACAGGTTTTTCTAAAGAAGCATGACAGAGGAGAAGAAAGTCCACAGAACGGGACATTGTTTGAGATATGAGCCTGAAAATGTGAAGGCTATAATTGAAGATCAAACAATGATGGAGGCTTTTAGCAAAGTAGGTTGTCTCCGATTTTGTGAAAATCTACACGGTTTCCACACTCAGGTGTCTAAAGAATTTTCCTTACACTTAAGTGGAACAACTACCAAAATTGGGATGTTAAATGTGTCAGTCACACCTAATATTATTGCTTCTGTGACAAAAATACCAAGGGGGAAAGAAAATTGTTTTAAAGGTTTTAAGTTTGATATGGAACCATACAAGGAATTCATGAAACCTGAGTATGCAAATATGGACGTAAATAATGAAATACCTAGAAGCTATATCAAAGATACCTATGCCAAGTTGTTGTTCAACATTCAAAGATACTTCACATGTGAAGGCAGGTACCATAAATTTTATACTTATCATTTCAAGCTACTTCTACATTTCACAAGTATGAGATCACTAAATTTTCCTTTCTAATTACATAGGAGCCTTGCCAAAATGTCTGATAAAGTACAAGCCAAGTCTGATGGTTGTGAAACATCTTTGTTTCACCATGGTTTGATAAAGTTATTGGTGTTGAATGAGCTTCAAAAAATAAGCAGGGATTGGTCTTCTTCTTTTTTTATGAATGGTTTTCAATTGGAGAAACTAAGCCTAGCTAGAAGCCCTAAACCTAAAGGAACTCCTTCAATACCAGTAGTAGAGTCTAGTCAACTTGTGGTTGTAAAGTCAAAGAGGTTTGTAAAGTTGAAACTGTTATCACCCTAGTAATTCTTAGGTCATGGGATTTTGGTTTATAGTTAAAGAAAACCAGGGGTAACCAAGAACCTCTTTTGAAATCTAGGATCTAGCCTTCCTAAATTCCGAAGAGGGATCTCTCCTCAAGTTTTAGCTTGATTTTTGTTATAATATTTTAGGTTAGGTATGATTGGACAATTGGTTTGTTTGAAAGTTTGGTGGGAATAAAAGGTACTTCAAGGTAAACCACAGAGGGATCTACCAGACCATTGGGCTATGGAGTCAAATTCTTGGCAAGCAGAGCTAGGAAATAAGGTCAAAAGATCAAATGTACTAAGGGCAGGGTAGATGACTTTCAAAGGGTTTGGAATAGCTTTTTGATGAAATGGAAAGATCTGAACAAAAGGAAAATTAAGAATCCTTAAGTTACAGGATTGAAGATGAAAGAAAGAGGTCAAACAGGGGCTAAGAGAATTTAAGAATTCTTAAGTCCGGTTATCAGTAGAAAACATGTCAATGAAAAACTAGTAAAAAACAGGGAGCTTTTAACACTAATCATGTTTAAGCTTTCCTAGTTAATGTTTTAGGAAATAACTCCCTAGAGGTTTGTTGGGTCAAAACCTCCATAGAGCAGGGCATGCTATTCAAGAAGGACTCACACAACCACACTTGTATGCTAAAAACTAGATAACATCAATAGCAGGACTCACCCGTAATCCTACGTTTGATGTAGATCCCGCGGGGTTCAAACCCCCAGCAACCCTTCTTCCTCCTCAACCTGAAAACCAAGAACAAATGTGCACGAAGATCTAGTTGTACAACATATATTTACCCTAAATGTCAGTGAAATCCATGTGAAACATCATATAAACAATAATAAATGCTTAAATAATAATCTTTTCACATATGCAAGCAGATATTAACATGTGAATTCAGGAACAAGATGGTTCTTCTTTATTACGAACAGCATGTACAGTAGTGAAAAGTGGAGAGATCACCTGAATCCTTCCACGATCTTCGAACAGACCATCATCTGGATCCGTCCCACCCTTGCCTCGCTAAGATACTTTCAACACTTGTGCACACGAGATGAAATATAAATGGATGAACATCTCCAGGAAACAAGGGTTTCCTGTAAAAATCTAGGAAAGTGCAGGAGGCACGGGAAATCAGACTTTAATTGGCATTCCAACAGAGTATAATGTCTATAAATTTCTCTCTCCCTTAGGCCATGCACATAAGGGGCTTTTATACTCCCGCAAAGTAGTTTCAATCAGTTGGAAATAGTTGGCCCCGTGCTGGGGTGGTTGAACTACTGGAGTAACCATCAACCCAGCCTGAAAATAGGCAATTTTTATATATTTTTTAATGATTTTAATGGCATAGGTGGAAAAGTGTGTATGGACTCACGTATACATGTGGAAAAGTCTGGGAATACCCGCGTATGGGAATTTTAACACTGTTTTTTATGAATTTTGTTCAAGTCTGTGGGAATGGGTGCCCAAGGCCAAAGAGACAATCATGAATCACATGATGGTGAAAAATGATGCTATAACAGATGCCCCCTAATACATGAGGTCAGAAGGGGTACATGATGGCTGAAATGTATTATGCACATAGAAAGAACTTCGCAAAGACAAGAGAGGACTTCACCAGATTTCAGCCTGCCAAAAACCAATGAAAGAAAAGAGAGAGTCAACTCGTGCTGAGGCGGGCATACCCATGCTCAGTCAAAAATACATCATATAGAAAGTACTGAATGGATCCAAAATGTATACAAGTATAGCTGAACTGAAAGTACACAATGAATCATCTGAGCATGGCCCAGAAGTACAAGTCGGAATCAATGTCCAAGTATCACATATAAAAAGCTGATCAATAATGCTTAAACTGGATGTCTAATCATAAAAGTAACTGAATCTCCAAGTACAAAATCATAAGGGGTGGAACTCATGGTACAATCACACAACTTGAAAGCCAACATATAAGATACTGTTGTACTAAACTACAACATATAAGGGTGGACGACATCACTGGCAGAAACTGAATGGACTGTCAAAAGTGAACCGAAAATGCTGATGCAACCCGAGGTCTTCACCGATCTCGACGGCACAATTCTACACAATGGGAATAAATGAGCCGAAGTCGACCATGTGAGAAATCGTTGGATTACCAGTCAATAATTTAAATTGTTAAACAACGCAAGATAACCCACCAATAATGAAAATGAGTGTCAAGGTGCCCCAGTATAATCTAACAAGTGCGAATGAATGAGTTGAAGTCGAACACTTAGAAGAATCTACCAATCAGGAGGCAATGATGAATCCCCACTGTCGATAGCGAAGAGTCTGCCACTGATGACTGCAAACCCTAAGGTACTGACAAAAAGACTCTAGACCTTATTCCCAGAGCAATGAGTTGAAGTCGATGGGAAAAGATCTGCTGGAAGGAAGGCATTAAGTCATCCCACATCAGTCCAACGCGAGTGTAACCCGTAGGCCAAAATTTGGAAGGAATCGGACGAAGTAGAGTGATGGAACCAAACCAAAGTACGTTTCCGACATGCACAAGATGAAGCTAGCGCATGGAAGAAACCCTCTGAACCAACCAATAATGAAAGCTGACACAGAGGTGAGATATCCACCGATAGGGTCAAATGGAAATCAAGGTACTACATGAATCCCAAGTGTGATAATGTATGCTGACGTCGAACACAGGGGAAACCACTCAGTCAAAGACCCATAATGATGATCAAATGCTGAGCACAAGGTCACCTATCAATGATGGAAATAGGGCTAGGGTGCGGCTCTAGGTTTACTCTCAGAGCAATGTTTCGTAGTCAATGAGAGACAAACCCGCTAGTGAGAAGTCAATGGGGACCTTCTCAAACCAGCACGAGCAGAAGACCAAAACATCTGATGTGATAGAACAAGATATTGACAAGACCGGGAAGGCCGACTGAATAATGAGTCAAGAGACACCACAGAATGGCCGACTCTGGTTAGACTTCCCTTGAACAAAAGCACGACTCGTGATGACCATGGAAGTAAAAAGTGACACTGTATAAGTCTGTTATACAAAAGGCAAAACAAACTCTCCATATGATTGGAAGAGATAACCAACCGGGGGAGAACCGACCAGTGAAACAAGGCAAAAGCTGAACCTAGGTCAAAACTAAAACCATCCCAAATGAAGGAAATATATGTGTATGTGCTTTGTTCAAGGGCGACAAACTGACACTGTACTGCCATCAAATTATGAAGTTACATCCCGTTCCCACTCTTTTTATTATATTTGATTTTTCTTTTCTTTTCATATAATAAGCCTGAAAAATAATAAAAGAATGCTATAGTACAATGGATAGAATGAGTATCAGAAAACAGATGCACTAGTTCTTGGGATAGGAACAATCCTATGCTCAATGCAAGGTGGAAGAAACTGGTAAGCGATACTCAGAAGAATGTTCCATCCATGGGTAAAAGGGTGTCAAGTCGCGATAGCTAAATGCATGCAATGGTTAACTTGTACAGACAGTCAAGGTCAAAATTTGGCTTAAACATCGAGTCCAGAAATGAAGCTGGCTAAAGGCTAGGATAAACAAGTAGCCAATATGCAATGCAGTAATACAACTCAACAACACTAGGGAGCCTCTAGGGTAATAGCCAGAAAAATGATAGTGAAGAAGAAAAAGAATGAAGCTTCAACACATAAGTCATGGTTGGACTAAAGAGGACTCCTGAGCCTACATAAAACGCAGCATGGGCAACAAGTGATAGTGAGGAACTAACTAGGAAGCCCATGTAAAGGAAGGCTCTACCACCAAGTCATGATTAAATAATCAGCGAGTGAAATGGGTGAAATACTCATGACCTGATGGGATCGACCCTATGGCAAGTGATCAGAATGGAGGCTAGTATGCAAAATGCAACGTAAATTGCCTATATGCCAGTGAAGATCATATACCTGCCATGACGAGTCAGCAGTCATGGATCAAAAACTGGAAAAAATCTCAAGTTCATCAAAATGTACCTGAAAATATACCAATCTGGGCACTTCCAAGCATCCGGGTTATGCAGCTTAAGATGGATTGAAAAAATAAGCATAACAAATTTTTGCAAAAATTTTCAACTTTTTGGGCATAAATAGACAAGTTACCTCACATTTGGTTCATTGTGACTTGCTGAATTGGGAAAAAGAGCTCTGGAGAAAAAGCCTCTTTTGTCAAAACAGGAGCAATCAACCGTCAAACTTTACCAAATTTGTTAGGTAAGCTCGTAATCCATCCTTGTTATCAATTTTGTCTGTTCATAAGTTAAAAATTATGAATTTTCACCGTAGAATTATTTATTTAAATCACGGGTTTGCGCATACAGGGGTTTATAATAACCAAGCCGCATATATACGCGACTATGTACAAAGAAAGTCGCGTATGCGCAACCCAAAATGAAAAAAACGCGTATCTAATGAAAAAATTATTGAATTTATGCAGGATGACCATATCATGGAGAGAATGTGAGCACAATGCCATTGACAATGAAGTAATGCAGGACCAATTATCGCTCAATATTCTCCGAAATTGTGGATTGCTCAAATTTTTCAAAATGCCAAATATGAAGAGTAATGTCCGGTTGCTTGAAATGCTTGTGAATTATTGGGAACCGGAAGAATATTGTTTCATAATAGATCAAATTCCCATACTTATCAAAGTGGAAGATATCTATTTTATTACTGGACTCTCCCGGAGGGGGGAGCCAGTAGATTTACATGGAAAACCTTTGGGAGGGCTCACCGTGGAAGATTACGTCCACGTCTACTGCGTAGAGGGTTGCAAGAAAGTTTGGTCTCAATTTGCTATCAAAGATTTAAGAGACTTGCACATGAAAATCCCCCTTTTTACCATTGCCAGGGTAGCAGGATCTGCTTCCCTATGTTAGCCCCCCTATGAAATTCTTGACAAGCAAGTTGGGGGATGAATGGATGTTGAGCCTTCAAGGGATGCCTTTCCCTAAGAAACCATTCCCCTTGAAGCCTCTGAATGCTTTTCCTTATATAAATTCTATCTGCTACCCCATTTCTAAAAAAGGCCTATATTACCTCTCATACCCCTGCGAAATACATCAATTCCCCTTCTTTTCCCTTTATCCGAATTCCTTTTCTCCTCCCCCCAAGATTCCCCCTCTCTATGCCTAAATCCCCCAAAATCCCCTTTAAATTTCCCCATCTCCCTTATTTCCCTAGTTTCCCCCTCCATCTCCCCTACCGTTACCCTTCGGTTGCCCCCAAAATGCATTAAAAATGAATTAAAATGATCAATTTTATGTTTTTGGGTCTTAGCCCTTCTTCTAATAGCCCCGCGCCCTTTTCCTTCCATAGAACCCCACGCCGTGACCAAGGCTCTTTCCTTGCGGGGGCTCTTCTCCGTCCGTAGAGTCAAACCACGGAGCCCCCGTAGTTGACTCCTCGGGATGTGTGATGACCCGATCGAACGGTTTATATTCACTACGGGGGGTCACCCCATGCCCTCATGCCCATACAACATGGTGCCCTCGTAGTTGATCTCCACCGTCCATGCATTTGTCAATCCAACGACGCGAAGCGCGCTTGAAAAAGTGGTCCCCACTCCACGCGTTGTTTTCCAAAACCCGCCGGTAAATTCCGCACCACCCATCTGCAACAGGCGGTTTTCCCTGGAGAGCCAGTGATTCCATACATTACCTGCCGCGTGTTCGAGTGTACTATTTCGAAAACCACCCATTTCGAACATTATCTCCCGGACAAAAGCCAGGCAGCGGAATTCACCTCGGCCGTCAGATCTTGGAGCCCTCATCCAATAACGCTCATTCATCGAACCCGCACACTGCTTAACCCGGTCCACTGCACCCGCTGGCCCATCGCCCGTTGCGCCCTACCGTTGATCTCCACCCGATCAACGGTTCAGATTTGTCTATCTTCCGTTGACTATTCCACCATCGCCCGAACCTCCACCTCATCCGTCCACTCGGCTGTCCATATGCCACGTCACCCCACATGCATGTTCCGTACCCGTCAACCATTTCGTCGCATATAATGTCCCATTCTCGCATTTTTTAATGTTTTTCATGCGTTTTCACTCTGCAGATAATCAAACCTCCACCAGAGCTTGTTTCACCATTCTTCTGCATTTTATTCCGCCATGTCACTGATTGCACGTCCATTTCTCCCATCTACGTCACCCGCCACCCTTGTCCATGGATTCCTTCATGGTTTTCGTGTTTCCTGCAGGTTTATAAAGAAAGAATGGCCGCCATGATACACTTCCATGCTACCAGGACAACTAAATCTGAGGAAGATCATGCATAGTGGCTGAATTTATGAACAAAGGCCTGGGAAGGTGGATATGAGATGTTCATTAAAGGAATAGAGTTCGAACTCTGTAGAAAATCTCCCATCACCATTAAACCCAAGCTAACCTATCAGAGATGGAATTGAAGCAGTAGAGCGTTCCAGTACAAAGCAAAAGGGAGGTTAAGGCATGCTAATGAAGATCCAAAGCCTTAAATCAGTGTTTTCAGAGGAAGAGCAGCAGATTACAGACCCCGAGGATCGGTCAAAGGATCCTGAAGCACAGGCAAAAGGTAATATCAGGGTCTTTTGTCAGCAGAATGTTTTTCTCTATCAGGTACAGGGCACCCATACTGTCTTATTTACACACCGTGTCCCTGAAAATATTTCCACCAGACAACAGTTTAAAACCACTGGAGCATTCATGTGATAGGCCTTTCAGTAGTTTATTTTATTTCTGTTCAAGACACCAGGAGTACTTCAGCCAAAAGATGTCAAGATCATATCCAAAGCAGATCATTCTCTCACAAGGAAGGTGACAGAAATTAAATACATAGCATGTCAACCAGAATGGGTTTCGGCCCTGCATTCATTGTTGTGTTTAAAGATACATTTAATTTTCACCTACTCCTTCAGTCGATCTTAGGTTCACCCTTTGCTATAAAGCACAGAAGGAAACATTGTAAACGTTGTTGATGAGAAATCAGTGGAATGCAAGCAATTTTCCTCTTGAGACAAGTTCTCTGTGTAATATTGTAAGATAGGCTGAGATTAGATGTATTCAGACTGAATGTTCAAGCTATGGGCTATGATGTACTTGATTGGTGTTGTGTTTAATATGACAAGCATGTTTCTTTGGATCCCGATCTAAAGCAGCTGGTGATTTTTTGCTTGCTCTGTATCTGTGATTGACTTGCTTTCATTTCATCATGTTTCTTTAGGCTCGCATCGGAAGTTTGGCATAAGATTTACCCTTGATAGGTACCTTATGTTGCTGCTCTCCCAACACTTAATGTTTTCTGTTTATATGTGTATCTGAATGTTGATTTCGATTGATTTAACCAGTGTAGTGGATGATATTGCCTACTCTCTGATGTATGAATTGATGAAGTCTATATTTAGATGTTCTTGGTAGGATTTAGCTGGAAGGTTTGGGAACACTGGGGATTAGTGTTAGCCTTGTCCACTAGGATCTTTTCACAACCAGCTAGCCTTTCTAAGATCCCTTGTAATTGCCTCTGATTCTTTCCAAGCAGGCCTGGAGTTAAATGACCTCTGGCCTGATCTATAGATTGGATTAGATGGTTCTCCTCCTTGCATTTTCAACCCTTAATGTCCCATTCTAAATATCTCCTTCAAGATCCAAATTCTCTAGATGACTAGGCTAGTTGAAAGCTTGCACATTAATTACAAGTAAATCCTTTCTTGACTCCATAGCCCAATGGCTTTGATGTTCCCTGAGTTATCTACCTTTGCCTGAATTCCCTTATTGTCCATCCTTGTCTTATATTGGAACCTTCCTTCCTAATTCCCAACAACCAAACATAAACAATCAAACAAACAACCATGAGCCTACAACTAGCCTAAAATCATAACTTAGAGGTTCAAAGACATAAACCTTTGACTATCATAGAGAGATCCCTCTCTGGACCTAGGAGGGCTAGATCCTAAGGTCCCAAAGTGGTTCTATGTTGTCTCATCCTTTGGTCTCTGTCAACCTGGCCAAAACATGGGAACCCCAACATAATGGCGACTCCACTGGAGACTGAGACCGATCAGCCTTGATTTGGTAAACCACTGTGGTGGACAGTAAGTTATAAATCATCCACCTGGCGACTCCATAATTCCTGAATGATAAAAGACTCCACTAGTGATCAGCAGGCCACTGATTATCGTTGTTTCACGTGACTCCACTGGGAGACCATGTCGCAGTACAACATCATCCATGCCGAAGACCAAGTCACTTCGCTAATGGAAGACCCTGAACGGTTTGCAGAAATGTTTCCAGATTTCATGGCAGGGTGTCGTGATACAATTTATAGTGACTTGGCAGAATTGAGGGTAGAGGACCTTCCAGGGGCTGTTCTCTGCAGCTCAGAATATGGACCCGTGCTCAGGAAAATATTCTTGGAGCTGGTGGTTGAAAGGTATGAAGTTGAGATTGAACTTTTGAACTCACAAGGGATATCATACGAGTTCAGAGACCCGAGGGCATTTTTAGAAGGTCTCCCGCCCCCTAAAAGAGAAAAAATTCCGCTGCTCTTCGAAATACAAGAAGAAGAGGATCCGGTTTTCATGAGTCTCACTGAAGATGCAGTGGAAAATGCAATAATTGAAGCTGCCCAGGATGTAGACAGCCTACCAGTCATGGCAAGCCTAAAAGAAGATAGCGTTCATCAGGTGTTCGTTGATCCTATGGCAGAGTACATGGAGGCCTTGATTTGCTCGAATGCTCTAGCATTAACCCTTAGCACAGGCCAGATTCATCAGAAATGGTCACCACTGATGGTGACCACAGTTTTGAAGAACCACACGCAGAGCACCCTGTGGTTATCTCTGACAGGCAGCCAGTGCTCATATCCTTTTTCATTACTGCTTGATTGGCTGCATTGGCATTATTGTATCACCTAAAGTATTAGAGATTTCCAGTTAGAGTAGGGTAGGTAGGAAGTCTGAAATAAGCTCAACCTGTGAGCACGTAGTTAGTTGCTTTTATTTCCTGCAAAGTCCAGCAAGTCAGACAGTCTAATACTGGCTTGGCTGTGTTTAAATTTCTTGTCTTAGAACGTAGGTGAAGAAACCTGTTGGACAGTTTAATCCCAAAAGGTAGTAGATTAGGTAGAGAAATATATGAGGTCAACATTATAATCTGGCCTCATGGAGAAATAAGGTTATATTTAGAGTAGGTTTGTTTTTTCTTTCAAAATAAAATAATGTAAAGGGTCTACTAGCTCAAATGCACCCAAGGGAAAATTGTAGGATTGTAGTTTGGGTAGGTAGATTGGTTGGGAAAATGTTTTTGCTGATATATCATGTTTGTGGCAGTTGAAAATCAAAGAAGGAAGATGGCTTATGATAGTAGGCATCTGGCCTACTCCAAAGATCATATCTGGTTTCTTGACTCCTCCAAGGAGAAGCAATCCCCATGTGGAGCCACTGTTAGCCCCCCTATGAAATTCTTGACAAGCAAGTTGGGGGCTGAATGGTTGTTGAGCCTTCAAGGGATGCCTTTCCCTGAGAAACCATTCCCCTTGAAGCCTCTGAATGCTTTGCCTTATATAAATTCTATTTGCTGCCCCACTTCTCAAAAAGGCCTATATTACCTCTCATACCCCTGCGAAATACATCAATTCCCCTTGTTTTCCCTTTATCCGAATTCCTTTTCTCCTCCCCCCAAGATTCCCCCTCTCTATGCCTAAATCCCCCAAAATCCCTTTTAAATTTCCCCATCTCCCTTATTTCCCTAGTTTCCCCCTCCATATCCCCTACCGTTACCCTTCGGTTGCCCCCAAAACGCATTAAAAATGAATTAAAATGATCAATTTTATGTTTTTGGGTCTTAGCCCTTCTTCTGATAGCCCCGCGCCCTTTTCCTTCCATAGAACCCTGCGCCGTGACCAAAGCTCTTTCCTTGCGGGGGCTCTTCTCCGTCCGTAGAGTCAAACCACGGAGCCCCCGTAGTTGACTCCTCGGGATGTGTGATGACCCGATCGAACGGTTTATATTCACTACGGGGGGTCACCCCATACCCTCATGCCCGTACACCATGGTGCCCCCGTAGTTGATATCCACCGTCCATGCATTTGTCAATCCAATAGTGTGGAGCGCGCCCGAAACGGTGGTCCGCACTCCACGCGCTATTTTCCAAAACCCGCCAGTAAATTCCGCACCACCCATTTGCAGCAGGCAGTTTCCCCTGGAGAGCCAGTGATTCCATACATTACCTGCCACGTGTCCGAGTGTACTATTTCGAAAACCGCCCATTTCGCACATTATCTCCGGGACAAAATCCAGGCAGTAGAATTCACCTCGGCCGTCAGATCTTGGAGCCCTCATCCAACGGCGCTCATTCTTCGAACTCGCACACTGCTTAACCCGGTCCACCATGCCCGCTGGCCCATCGCCCGTCGCGCCCTACCGTTGATCTCCACCCGATCAACGGTCCAGATTTGTCTATCTTCTGTTGACTATTCCACCATTGCCCGAACCTCCACCTCATCCGTCCACTCGGCTGTCCGTATGCCATGTCACCCCACGTGCATGTTATGTACCCGTCAACCATTCCGTCGCATATAATGTCCCATTCTCGCATTTTTTAATGTTTTTCATGCGTTTTCACTCTGTAGATCGTCAAACCTCCACCAGAGCTTGTTTCACCATTCTTCTGCGTTTTCTTCTGCCATGTCACTGATTGCACGTCCATTTCTCCCATCTACGTCACTCGCCACCCTTGTCCATGGATTCCTTCACGGTTTTCGTGTTTCCTGCAGGTTTATAAAGAAAGAATGGCCACCGTGATACACTTCCATGCTACAAGGACAACTAAATCTGAGGAAGATCATCCACAGCGGCTGAATTTATGAACAAAGGCCTGGGAAGGTGGATATGAGATGTTCATTAAAGGAATAGATTTCGAACTCTGTAGAAAATCTCCCATCACCATTAAACCTGAGCTAACCTGTCAGAGATGGAATTGAAGCAGCAGAGCGTTCTAGTATAGAGAAAAAGGGAGGTTAAGGCACGCTAACGAAGATCCAGACCTTAAATCAGAGTTTTCAAAGGAAGAGCAGCAGACCTCGAGGATCAGTCAAAGGATCCTGAAGCACAGGCAAAAGGTAATATCAGGTTCTTTCGTCAGCAGAATGTTTTTCTATATCAGGTACAGGGCACCCATACTGTCTTATTTACACACCATGTCCCTGAAAAGATTTCCACCAGACAACAATTCAAAACCATCGGAGCATTCATGTGACAGGCCTTTCAGTAGTTTATTTTATTTCTGTTCAAGACACTAGGAGTACTTCAGCCAAAAGATGTCAAGATCATATCCAAAGCAGATCATTCTCTCACAAGGAAGGTGACAGAAATTAAATACATAGCATGTCAATCAGAATGGGTTTCGGCCCTGCATTCATTGTTGTGTTTAAAGATACATTTAATTTTCACCTACTCCTTCAGTTGATCTTAGGTTCACCCTTTGCTATAAAGCACAGAAGGAAACACTGTAATGGTTGTTGATGAGAAATCAGTGGAATGCAAGCAATTTTCCTCTTGAGACAAGTTCTCTGTGTAATATTGTAAGATAGGCTGAGATTAGATGTATTCAGACTGAATGTTCAAGCTATGGGCTATGATGTACCTGATTGGTGTTGTGTTTAATATGACAAGCATGTTTCTTTGGATCCTGATCCAAAGCAGCTGGTGATGCTTTCCTTGCTCTGTATCTGTGATTGACTTGCTTTCATTTCATCATGTTTCTTCAGGATCGCATCAGAAGTTTGGCATAATATTTACCCTTGATAGGTACCTTATGTTGCTGCTCTCCTAGCCCTTAATGTTTTCTGCTTATATGTGTATCTGAATGTTGATTTTGATTGATTTAACCAATGTAGTGGATGATATTGCCTACTCTCTGATGTATGAATTGATGAATTCTATATTTAGATGTTCTTGGTAGGATTTAGCTGGAAGGTTTGGGAACACTGGGGATTAGTGTTAGCCCTGTCCACTAGGATCTTTGCATGACCAGCTAGCCTTTCTAATATCCCTTGTAATTGCCTCTGATTCTATCCAAGCAGACCTGGAGTTAAATGACCTCTGGCCTGATCTATAGACTGGATTAGATGGTTCTCCTCCTTGCATTTTCAACCGTTAATGTCCCATTCTAAATATCTCCTTCAAGATCCAAATGCTCTAGATGACTAGCCCAATTGAAAGCTTGCACATTAATTACAAGTAAATCCTTTCTTGACTCCATAGCCCAATGGCTTTGATGTTCCCTGAGTTATCTACCTTTGCCTGAATTCCCTTGTTGTCCATCCTTGTCTTATATTGGAACCTTCCTTCTTGATTCCCAACAACCAAACATAAACAATCAAACAAACAACCATGAGCCTACAACTAGCCTAAAATCATAACTTAGAGCTTCAAAGACATAAACCTTTGACTATCATAGAGAGATCCCTCTCTGGACCTAGGAACGCTAGATCCTAAGGTCCCAAAGTGGTTCTATGTTGTCTCATCTTTTGGTCTTTGTCAACCTGGCTAAAACATGGGAACCCCAACACCCTACACCAGGCATCCAGGACACAAATGAGTATAGCAGTGGAATGCTAAACTCATATATATGATTGGTGCACAGCTCTAGTAATGAACATGAAACAACAATTGACTTCCATCCACAAAGCAAAGACAAAACATTTCGGATATGGTAAAATCTTGATGACATTCTTCTTCGAGAAGATTCCTGGACTGAGACCCAAAGTGATCTCTTCTATCAGCAGTCCAAGGGACCCAAGAATTGCCCGATGGGTAGACTTGATGAAGAGACTGGGGGGAAGTGAAGTTCCCCGAACCACCTGGGATGATGAGTTCTTCCAATGGTGGGGAGAACAAATCATCACTGTGGAGGACTATCCCTATGCCGGGATGGATTTCCATGGCGATCCAGACCTCGTCATTCCACCTGGCGCGACATGGGGCACAGTCGGTAATTTTGTAATTTTGTTAACTTATATGATTTTTTTGGATTTTTTCAATATATATGAAAAAATGAAACATGTTTTTGATTGGATTCAAAGTGACTTACAAAATCATAATGATCATGATATAGATATTGGACCAGTCCGTCCTGTTGGTTACCCACGACACAAGCGCCGCAGAGGCGAGGTAGATACAGTAGACTCAGACAGAAACCTCCATGCTGTACAGAGGAACTTGGAGGGGTTAACCCACCAAGTGCCTATGGCTGCAGTGGAAGATCTGCCCGAGGCCATCCAGAGGCAGGTAGTAGGAGTACCTCGTGACTGGGCACGGTTATTCCACCGAGTCGTGACTGCAATCGTGTTCTATAGGAACACAACTTCTGGGCAGGGACCACAGGAGTAGATATATATGATTTACCGTATGACTGTATATTTTTTGAGATTCGAACATGATCGGGCATAAGCCCAAATTTTGTATGACTTATGGATCCAAATTTTGTATAGTTTTGAACACTCTGATGATATATATACAGCGATGTTTGATGTGATGTGACAAATGTATAAAAATGTATGATGTTTTTGATGATTAAATTTTATTGTATGGAATGATTAATGTGCCAATCAATGGCTTGATTAGCTAATGAGTCTGCCATCCAATTGTTAGCTCGAGGAATATGAATGAAAGTTAAAAATTGAAATGACCTTTGTAACAAACATACCCTCAAGAACAACCGGAGTAAAAATGGATCTCGAACCCAATAAGTATTGTTCAACTGCGACACCACCAGCTGGGAGTCTAAGAAAACTACCAACGAATCAACACCCAAAGATATTGCCTCTGAGAGTAGATAAACAACTGCAGTGTATTCTGCTATATTATTGGAAGCAGGACCAATGTAGACTCCTCTTGATACTAACAACTGACCGGATGGATGATGAAGCACCCAAGCTGCGGAAGCTAAGTTCTGGGTGTGTCTACTAGCACCATCGGCGAAACCAAAATGACTCATGACATCCGACACAACCTGCCAAAGCAGATCAAAAACATCACCATCCCATCAAAGATCGAAAAACTAGATATATACAAAGCAAAACTACTATATACAAAAGAAACATGCCAGGCCGAAGCCTAGACATAGTACTTTTTGAAATAGAGCCCATTTCTAGGCTCCGACAACTCATTCCCTTCAAAATAAACCAAGGTATATGCTCCTTTTTAAGGAATTTTTTAACGATAAAGGGGCCATACCACATAGACTTAAACTTTCCTGCCCCCAGGGCATCATTTTCTTGGGCATAGACCAAAACAAGGTCACCTTCCGAAAAAACCCTAGGCTTGACCGCCTTATCGTACTGAACTTTGACTCGGTTTTTATGCGCTTCATTCATCGTGGCAGAATCTCGACGATGCTCATCGAGATGTTCCAGATGAAGGAGACGTTCTTCAAGACTAGAAGTGTCTGGAAGAAGTTCAACATCTAACTTAAGAGAAGGAATCTCACATTCAATGGGAAATACGGATTCCAACCCGTGAACTAGCTGAAACAGGGTAAAGCCAGTTGCAGTTTTCACTGACGTCCTGTATGCCCAAAGTGTAGGATATAGCATGATATGCCAGTTGGATTGAGCTTTATTGATTGTCCTTTGAAGAATTTTCTTCAAGGATTTATTCATGGCTTCCACTTGCCCATTGGCCTGAGGATAATACGGAGATGAATGCTCCTGCCAAAAACCTAATTTTAGAGCCAACTCAGCCATCATGCTATTCTGAAAATGACTGCCATGATCAGTGACAATATCTCTAAGAATACCAAAATGAACAGTAACCTAGTTGAAAAGAAAAAGAGTTGATGTCTCACCATCATTCCCAAAAGTACGCATAGCCTCGACCCACTTCGTAAAGTAGTCTACTGCTACAATAATGTACTTGTGACCTTTAGCTGAAGGCGGGTTACAAGTAGTATAATCAATACCCCACTTTGTAAAGGGACCGACAATAATGACTGGAAAAAGCGGAGCTGGATGAGCGCGCATTTTTTGAGTATAGACTTGACACGGATGACACTTTTTTACCGACTCAACACAATCTTTGAAAATTGAAGGCCAAAAGTACCCAGCACGCAAGATCTTTTGGGCTGTACCAAGCCCAGATAAATGACCACCAGAAGCTCCACTGTGGGAATCATTCAGCACAGCCTCAGCTTCTTCGAGAGTTAAGCAACGTCTCAGGATTGAATCCACCCCTTGACGATATAAAGCATCACCAATGATCAAGTAATTTTTAGCCAAGTGACGCAACTTATGATGCTCATATTTCGAAAAAGTAGAGGGAAACTTCGCAGTCTGGAGATACACAATGATATCTCCAAACCAAGGATCCTGTGGAGAGATAAGAAACAAATGTTCATCCGGGAAGGATTCATCATAGACTATCTCTTCTCCACAAGGCAACTCAGAAATCAATTCCGCAAAAACTAATGATTTCTTGGACTTGGCAGACATAAAATCAAGATCAAATTCCTACAAAATCACAATCCATCTATTGTATTTTCCCCCAATCACTCGCCTACTGAGAACAAACTGAAATGGTTTGGCTACTGCCAAAACATAATTTTTTCATAGAAGAATATAATGTCTAAGTCGCTGCACAACGTGAATAGCTGCTAAAGCTAGCTTTTCTATTGGAGTATACCTTAGTTTAGGTCCTACCAAGCCTCGACTAATATAGTATATAACATGCTCTACAAGAGCATCATCTTCCTGAACCAGAACCATACCAATGGTAGATTCTGCTACTGTAAGATACAAAAGGAAATCCCTGATATAATCAGGTGGACTCAATAAAGGAGTAGAGGTCAATGCTTTTTTCAAAGCATTGAATGAGTGTTGAGCGAAGTCATCCCAAAAGAATGGAACTCCCTTCTTCAACAATCTCATAAATCCTTTGGTAACTTCAGCATAATTTACGATAAATCTCCGAAGAAAATTAGCTGTTCCTTGTAGAATTTGAAGTTGACAAATAGACGACGGGGGAGGCAACTGAAGTATTGCCTCAACCTTGAAGGGATCTATCCTAATCCCTTCTCTAGACACAATGAATCCCAATAACCGACTGGATGTGACCGCGAAAACACACTTGTTCGGATTCAACCTAATCTTGTAGAAACGACATCGTTCAAATATCCGACGGAGGTGAGCAGGATGATCCGTTCTATTTCGAGAATGAGCAGCTAAATCATCCAAATATGCCTCTATAATATGTTTGATGTCATGGAAGGCATATAACATGGCCCGCTGAAAGGTAGCCCCAGCGTTTTTAAGACCAAAAGGCATCTTCTTGTAAGCAAACGTACCCCAGGGACAAATAAAGGCAGTCTTATGCTGATCTTCAGGACGGATAGTAATTTGATTATATCCAGAGAAACCGTCTATGAAGGAGAAAATCTCATTACTGGCACACTCATCAATGCTTTGATCTATAAATGGAGTGGGGTAATTATCTTTCGGACATGCTTTATTAAGGTCTCTGAAATCGATGCAAACTCGAATTGTTCCTTGTTTTTTATCTACCAGAATAGGGTTCGAAACACATTCAGTCAAAGAAATAGGGAAAATAAATCCCGCCTTAAGCAGCTTCTCCACCTCGGCTTTGATAGCTGCAACCTTCCTAGGATTGACTGGACGAATTTTTTTCCTCACAGGCTTAGCATTTTCGTAAGTCTTGATCTCATGCTGGACAATAGATGGATCTATACCAGGAATTTCCTCATAAGACCAAGCGAAAACATCCCTATACTCTTTAAAGAGATCGGTATAAATCTGAATCTCTTCAGAGGAACATTCAGCTCCGATGAAAACATTCTCTATAACATTGGGATCCCTAGAAATGATCACCGGGATAGTTGGAGAAATCACAGCCATGTTCCCTTCAGCATATACCCGTGTTAGTGCTAAAGGGTTCAGGACTGGGCGAACAGGACCAGGAGACACAGGACTTGGAAAACTTGATTCAACTTCGCTCAAATCAGGCAAAAAGTAAGACCGATGATGAAAATCATCCTATAGTCTATCTATAACAGTCATAGCTTCCAGGATGGCCTCTTCAGATGGAAGAGTGGTATCAAGGAAATCCTGGGCCGAAGAAGAAATAAGTGTCCAAGCCAGAGCCACATCGCCATCCAATTCCTCCAGAGAAATAGGAGCTGGAATGGACTCTGCAGAGTCAACAATAGATTGATAAGCAATCTTAGTTGCAGACATTAGAAATGCCATTCCACCCACTTTACCTTCCACTAATGTGGCTGTAGGGGAAGGTAAGGTCCAAGGGTCCGAAAAATAATGAGTTCTGAAGAACTCTCTTCAAAGAGGAGCCCTAGAGGATGAGATTGCATTTATATGAATAGTAGGAGGTGGAATATCAAAAGTACCCATCAACGAAGAATACATTCCAACCCCTAAATTCTCAACAGGAGACTTGGCCTTATTCGACTTTGGAATGGTTGAGTCAGCAGATGCATTCAGGTCTATAGGAGGACAGTCTAGTTGATCCACCGTAACAATCCTCCCTTCATGAGGGAAAAAAATAATCTGAAATAATGAAGATGCAATGGAATCCATCTCATAAATCCAGTTTCTCCCCAACAGAAGGTTGTAGTCCAAGCTTGCATCAACTATCTCAACCTCTATATTTATAGTTTTTCCCCCAACACAGATGGGCAAAGCTGGGACAATACCATGTGGTCTATGAGAATGACCATCAAATGCAGTCATAAGAGTAGCAGATGGAATAGTTGCGGGAGATCCAATTCCCTTCCAACATGTGAGAGACATCACACATGTGGAAGAACCCTCATCAACGACCGTCCGGAAAATATTGCATTTCCGGTACGATGATTTAATATGAAAAGCCATATGATGGGGGAGTCTCTTTTTAAAATTAGTCATATCGAATGTAATCATAAGAGAGTTCTTTAGATTGACAACCCCAAGAGCAGTGAGCAGAGCACTGTGCTGAGCTGGACAAGACTGGAGCACCTCAAGAGCCGACATGTCACAAGGACTCTGTGACATATCTTCCACAATAGAGTAGTTCTGGGCAGCCCTGGCATTTGGATTAATCGTCATATTCTTAGTAGATGTTTAGGGTATCCGAGGTATAGGCTCAACAGTAGGCTTCGTGATGTGAAGCGGCTCAGTAGCATCGGGAACACCCTTGGCTTTCGAAGACTCTTCTTCACCATAATCACGAGATCTCGTGGTGACATCCACGTGAGCACTCATCATGTATATGTTTGATGGAATTTCCCCTTCCTGGGTGCCCCCAGAGTAAGCCCTAGTATTTTGATTCGCGCCAACAACTAGCTGTTGCCCTTGGGGAAAATGATTTTTCAACACAGCCTGGGAACTAGAAGAACCCTGCTGAGCTAACAAGCACTGTGCATCCTGAATTTTAGGGCAAAGTTGAGTAAGATCGTCTCGAATACATAACTTGCATGGAAACTTCACTTTATTTTTATCCTTTGGACCCTCACCAACATGCTCATTGGATTTTGCATTACCCTTCCCATTCTTGCCCTTTTTATTATTACATCCCTTCTTCTTCCCTTCATATTGTTGATTTTCTTCAGGGTTAGAAGTTTTAATGGCATTCACCGACAAATATTGAGAAGGTGATGATTCAGCAGGCACAACCTGACCAGAAGGAGCAGATTGTAAAGACAACTGCTGCAATTGATTAAGCAGGTTAGCTGCACCACTATTGATCGACCCAATAAGTCCATCACCATGAGGACCGGGTTTAGTCTTGGATAAATCCAATTTGGAGTGAGGAGCATTAGGAAAATACTTATGAAGGACCCCAGACTGAGAATATATCAATTCCAGCTGCTGGGCCCTAAAAATGGCCTGCTCCTCGGAAAATACCCCAGATAGGGATACATCCTTAGAAATGTCTGACTGCAGAGATTTTAGAAACCATTCCAAAAGGAATTCTCCTAGAATGTGAGATTTAATAAGCCTCTTCCTTCTCCGCCATTCCTTAATATGATCAGAAATGTGGGTTGCATCATCCTGTTTAAAATTGGCTAGGAGTTCAGTCCCGGCATCATAATGGGCAGGAAACTGGAAATGATTTAGAAATGTTGTAGCCAGATCTCCAAATGTGGCAAAACTGCCCCCAGTTAACTCAATATACCACTTGGCAGCATTTCCAGTTAAGGTGCGTTGAAACAATCTCAACCTAATCGAATCATCGATCAGGGAGTTAGAAGAACACCATAAATGGAAGGTGGTGATGTGGTCAGCCGGGTCCTCTCCATTCTTGCCTTCAAACTTTGGAATTTCTGAAGGTAGTTTGGTGGGAACCAGAGGCCACCCCAGACTATACCGGATCCGATCATTTGTCAATTTCGATAGATCTGGCAAGTTTAACGTTGCCAAAAAATTTAAACGAGGCAGAGCCTGAGGATTCCATCCTTGACGGGATGAATTCCATACATTCTGAAAACAATACCCTGGATTTGATGAGGCAAAAGGTTGCCAAAAATAACTCGTAGAAAATGTTGGGCAAAATGACCCAACATTTGGAGAAGGATCCCCTCCCAACGTAGAGTTACCAAACATCGGACCAGTTCCCCCCCCCGAAGTAATGAATGAAGAGGAAAGCACCTGATAGGATTTCCAAGAATTAGAAAGAGGGGAAAAAGTCTGATAAGCACTCGACGAAGGGAAAGAAACATTCCCTTGGTGACCAACGTAAAACTGATTCCCTACCCCCGCTATAGTAAATACAGGGTTCCAACCTGTAAAAGTGGTCGAACTCTGACCTCCAAACCAAGGGTTAAAACTCTGAGTCTGAGAAGTAAAAGGAAAAGACCCTAAAGAAGGATTTGAACTAGGGATATGCCCAGGTCCGAAGGGGAACCCTTGAAAAGAAGCTGACCCACTAACCATGGATGACATGGGTGTAGATGCAGCTGCAGCAGTGAAAAAGGAAAAAGGAGGAATCCCACTAGTGGGCATTCCGAAACAAAAGGGACCAGATTGAGAAGCATGTGCTTGGGAGAAACCAGAGCCAAACACAGCAATACTAGAAGAAATTGTATATATAGCAATAATGCCTCCTCCTTCAACTGAAGCAGGAGTCTGAATGCCTGCAGCACTCACAGTAGAAGCCGCGTTCCCAGTCGTGGCCGTCGAAAGGTATGAATAAAATGGAGAATCTTCTGGTATTGCAGAATTAGGTCCAATGTACTCAACAACAAATGGATAATCAAGAGGAAGAGGAGATGGAAGTGACTGAGGAGACTCAGGTACTTCCTCTACTTCGATTCCTAACTCTCCTCGAAACAAGACTCTCGAGGTGAGCGGAACGCTCCTCTCAGAACCAACACCAGAACTAACTACAGGACCTTCAATCCCTTGTGGAGGATCTCTCTCCACTGCATCAGATGCCACAGGGTGATACTCACCTGCTAAGTTACTCCTATGCCTTCTTGAAGAAGGCTCTGGACTCTCGGGAGATAACCCCCGGATTCTCCTCGATCGATGAGGCGATTAATCAGCCACTTTAACAAATTTTAATTAGACTAAAAAAAAATTATAAAGCTAAGCAAGCTAGGAGCAAAGAGCACTCACTACAAAAAATCCCTAAGATACAGCCAAGCAAGCAGCCCTCAGGTATTTCTGCTCCGGGTGATTAGGACCGGACACCAAAATACGAGAAAGCGAAAAATAGGACCTCCCGAAAGTAGTCTGGGATAATTACGGCCCAAGCCTACTAGCGAAGGTAACAGAAATAGTTACGCCGACCTCCTAACAATAGCCTTTGCTAGCTCAAGTACCCAAGCTTCGCAAGGGCACCCCCCAGAAGTATTGCTGGAAGTGATATGAAATCTGCCTCAGGTACCATGAGTATTCCCCCTCGCAGTCACCTATGTGGAACCTAGGAATGGCAACTATGGGCACCAATCCGTGTCAGAAGCCGAGCGGAACGGTCTTGAGGCAAGATCCAGCAAATCAGAGAGGGGGTATCTCTCTTCTCAGCCTTCACTTCGCGCTTGACTCTCTGGAGGAGAGCTTTCCCGGTCCACCTAACGGAGTTGGATTTTGCTCAATTAATAAACTTCTATGTTTTATTTTGAGTGGCCTTGGAGAGTTAACTCTCCACTCACCTAATCCAAGGCCCTACAACCTAGCTAGTTGGCGTATGACACTTAATAAAAAATTGCTAGTTGTTTTTAAATTATAGCGCTTATTTTAATTGGTTGTTATATTATGTCAATGGGATATGGAAATGAAACTCGTGGTGTTTTGAGATGTAGAAAAGAAATTAATGAAAACCAAACTACATGCAAATGCAATAATTGCCTTTCGATGAAAAGAAATTTCTACACAGGTTCTACGAGACTATATATTTTTTCTTTTCAAATATCAAACTCACACTCGCAAAAACTATGAAAAATACTAAATGCTTAAGTGCACCTGATGCAGATAACTAAGAGCATGCAAATTCTAAGATGCAAAATCTACTAAAGCAAAGAGAAATTCCCCAAAGATCCTTCAGTTTTATCACTTTTCTGTTGTCCACTAAACTAGTTCCCAAAATCAGAAACTCTCAGTATAAAGACATCAAAATTTGCTTGACACAAGAGGAAGAAACCAATGAAAATTCCCTTCCCAAATCAAGTCGAAAACCAAAGGCAAGAAATCTCAACAAATCTTCAAAAGATGTAACGAAATGAAAACAAAAAATCCAAAAACAAAAGCAAAAGACAAAATTTTTTTTTTTTTGAGCTTTTGAATTTTATAAAAAAGAAGAGCTCTAAGAGACCAAGAAAACTATCCAATTACCAAGCCAAACAACTCTAAATTTCAAGAAAAACTTCAAAAACGCTCCAAATCTTATAGTGCCACCTAATAGCAAGATTTATATGAGTAAAAGAAGACAAGAAACTCAGACTCAGCACAGAAGAATAGTACATCCTTGCAGCAATCAAAAACTTCAAAGAACCAAGAAAGACTCTTCAAAAATTGCAACAAGACCTAGTGAAATGAACTCAAGAAAACCAACCAGAAGCAGGCAAAAATCCAAGTGCCAAGCAAAACATAAAATGAGGAAAGAGTATACGAGCATAAGCTCTCTGTTTTGATTAAGCAGAACAACCAAGAATCCGCAGAAAGAGATCTTGGTACTCGAACCAGAAATGCAAGCACTAAAAAACAAGATTTGCCTAATAAGTCAGTCTTCAATCAAGCAAGAGAGAAAAAGATGAATAATCACTATCAACACAATCCAGAGACTATAAAGACACTGCAGGAATAGGTCTCCACAGGCAAACAAGACTAAAAAGTCAAGAAATCAAAAATTTCAAAGTTTACCCAGGCATATGCTACTTTACAGTTTTGAAACAAGCGTGCATACGCGACTGTGTCAAAGGAAACCCACGTATACACGACTCCCTTTAACAAAAACTACGTGTATACGCGACTTTGTACAAAAAAAATCGCGTATATAAAGGTAAATAATGAAAAATAAAAAAGATTAAGCCTGGATAAAGAACCAGGTCTTCAGTCTGACTAAGAAAAAGTTAATTGGACTGAAAATAATAGTTAAAACTGTTGGAAACCTTTCAAACAACTGAAACCACCCAACAGGGGAATCACAAGAATGCGATCCCTAGTAGAGTCGCCAGTTTTGTTTCGGGAAATAACTCCCTAGAGGTTTGTTGGGTCAAAACCTCCACAGAGTAGGGCATGCTATTCAAGAAGGACTCACACAAAAACACTTGTATGCTAAAAACTAGATAACATCGATAGCAGGACTCACCCGTAATCCTACGTTTGATGTAGATCCTGCGGGGTTCAAACCCTCAGTAACCCTTCTTCCTCCTCAACCTGAAAACCAAGAAGAAACGTGCACGAAAATCTAGTTGTAAAACATATATTTACCCTAAATGTCTGTGAAATCCATGTGAAACATCATATAAACAATGATAAATGCTTAAATAATAATCTTTTCACATATGCAAGCAGATATTAACACGTGAATTCAGGAAAAAGATGGTTCTTCTTTATTACGAACAGCATGTACAGTAGTGAAAAGTGGAGAGATCACCTGAATCCTTCCACGATCTTCGAACAAACCGTCGTCCGGATCCGTCCCACCCTTGCCTCTCTAAGATACTTTCAAGACTTGTGCACATGAGATGACATATAAATAGATGAACATCTCCAGGAAACAAGGGTTTCCTGTAAAAATCTGGGAAAGTACAGGAGGCACGGGAAGTCAGACTTGAATTGGGATTCCAATAGAGTATAATGTCTATAAATTTCTCTCTCCCTTAGGCCATGCACGTGAAGGGCTTTTATACTCCCTCAAAGTAGTTTCAATCAGTTGGAAACAGTTGGCCCCGTGCTGGGGTGGTTGAACTACTGGAGTAACCATCAACCCAGCCCGAAAATAGGGAGTTTTTATATATTTTTTAATGATTTTAATGGCATACGCGGAAAAGTGTGTATGGACTCGCGTATACACGCGGAAAAGTCTGGGCATACCCGCGTATGGGACTTTTAACACTGTTTTTTATGAATTTTGTTCAAGTCGTGGGAATGGGCGCCCAAGGCCAAAGAGACAATCATGAATCACATGATGGTGAAAAATGATGCTATAACAGTTAATCATTAAAGAGAGAAAACATTAAAATGTATGTATGGAACTTCTAAATATAAACAGTGAAAATAGGAAAATACTTGACTTATCTGATTAGCACAAGAATCCTTATTTATGATGTCTATTTGACTTAGTTCCAGTCTGCTGCTTTACAAATCGACTCACACAAACTCCAATGTATTCAACAAAAATTTCTATAGTAGTCTTGACAAATTTTATTCCACCCTTAATACTTCTAAAAGAGAAGTATTTATACAAAAATTATTACATAGAAAGAGGGACAATTGCAAAACAAACTGGCAAGTTGTCCTCTTATCAAATAAAAAATAGGACTAATTATCATAACTTCTTGCTTTGATGTAGCTACTGAAAATGCTTGCTGGCATTTTGGAAAAAGATCTTGAGAAGATAACTTGAAAGACACTCTTTCCATTTCACATCCTTTAACCTGTGATTTATCACTGATACTCTTTACGCTGTTTATTTACTGCTTTACTATTGTAAAATAAAGAATAATGTGCAGTAAAAAGGCATTTTGACTGATACTCTTCGACTCTACTCCTTACCCTGGTACACTTTGATTGTAAACTTTTATATCAAATCAGTGAATTCCTGCCATTGTTCTGCACTGGGAATTCTCATATTCTTCAATTTCCTGTAGCTTTCATCTACCTCTATATACTTAGGAAAATTGGGCTTGACAATGAAAATATGTTTGATCTCATTTTGTAGAAAGAACAAGTTCTCAAAATATTCCAAAATAACTTTACCAGTTGGGGACCCTTGTGGTAAAGGTTTGCTGACCTACTCTTTGGCATAAGCCCTGATTTTGTTGTCATAATCCTTCTGTGCCATTAATTTTTCATTCAAGGCATGAATGTCTGGAAGGCCTGCTTGTGTTAGTACAGTATATTTGGCCCAAAACCTTGTGATTGACAGGTTCATGTCTTTAAATTTGTCTTCCAAATTGTTCATCATATTCCTCTTATTTAGGACTTTCTTGATTTGTAGTATGATTTCAGTTCTATCCTGAATTTTTAGCTCTTTAAGCTCCTCTCTATGTTTGTTGTTAAGAAATGTAATAAGCTTGAAAGCTTGAGCAGGTTTGTCAGTCAACTCTTCTTTTGTCTTCTGAATTTCTATTTGTGCTACTTTGAGTAACTCCTTCTATTCATAAATAATTTGGATTGAAGGCCACTGTAAATGTATGCTTTGAATTATGTTGTTCCATAGATAATTATTGATATATGATACTTGTTCGTTGAGATTAACTTCTTGTTGTATAATCTTCACCTACTCTTGCAATATGTTGGCTCTCTGCTCATGTCCCTTGGATGTAATCAATGCATCTCTGTCTGATGTTTCAAGATTTCGAATGGTGCCTTTCAAGTTGATTATCTCTTTATATTTTAGGGACATGTCTTCCATAGCCTTTACTATGTTAGCTGTTTCACCTGTTTGATTTACTTATGATGTAGATGATGAAGTGGCAGCAATATATTTAGATGTAATTGACACTGCAGTTGCCAATACTCCTTTAGGTGCTAAATGTTCTACCAATGTAGAGGGAACAACTGTACTGATAGTTGGAATAACTATGGGAATGGAAACTTCATGTGCTTTTTTCAATGTTTCATTTTCTCTCATTAGAATTTATATTTGATTTTCCATTTCTTTGATCTGAGTTGTCATCTTTAAAACTAGCTGCATAGCTTCATCCTTTTCCGTTTTTTCCTGAAGAATTTCTTTGGCTTGTGGGTGCTCACTCTGTGGCAGTTTAAGTTTCTTTCTTAAGGCAGCAATATCTTCATTATTTTACCTTATCAATGTCTTAGCAACTTCAGTATTGGAGGGATCCACTCCAATTTCTATAACCAAATCTTATAAGGACTTGATTCTTAAATCCTTAGCATGAAGAGATGCTTTATCTAATTTCATTTGAGTTTGTAAATTAGATACAGTCTTTTGAAGCATGGTAGCACTCATGGTTTTGCTAACTACCTTTGAATACAACATCTCTGAAGAACTTCTATGAAACTCTATCTGGTCAAGTTCATGTATAGTATCAGCATTTACTTCAAAATCTATTTTCCTGTAATCTGTGGCTGACTTTGGATCTATTACTACTGGTTGGAGAAAAGACATGATCATTTTGTTTGTTGAGTAATCAAAATATGTCACAAGTCTGTCTTTATCTCTTGGTTTTTCCTTCAGAATTTTAGAATAAACCTCATTCTTGATTTCCTCATACTTTTCTCTGATATTCTTGAACTTTTTCTGAATGTCAGAATCAGTTTCTTCTGTTGATTTAGAGGAAGAGGGAGCTTCTGTATTTATTTCTGTTTCATTCATTTCTTTGCATTTTACCTGTGATAGTACTTGCTCATTCTGAATTTCCCTAAGTGTTTCATTGATAATCATTGTGGCCTCATCATCTGTTTGCTGACCATTATTATCATCTACATCTATGACTCCTTCTTCTATAGTAGCAATTTTGGCCTTCTTGTTGTAGACTATTTTAAATTTATTTTCAATAATTGTTTCTGCTAAATAGCCTTCTTCTTTTCTAGGCCTTTTATTAGATACCTCTACTTGTTGGCCAACTGTAACCACTTGTGTACTGTCCATATACATATTATCTATTTTCATTCCTTGAATATCATCAATCAATGTGTTTGCAACCCATTCCATCTGATTAGCATACTTTTCAATTAATGGCTTTGACTCATGTAGGAATGGAGTTAACTTACACTTGACCCTGAGGTTACTTAAAATATCTTGAGGGTCATAGTTCCAGTAAAAGCTTTCTTGGAACTTGAATGTTGATAATTTACTGATTACTTCTTTCAAAGCATCTCTGCTATTGACTATGAAGGGTCCAGTTTGACTTTTTAGCTTGATCCGTGCTTTCTTTTTGGAGGCTATTAAATTCACTGCATCTGCATTCAAAATCTGCCTTAAGTACTCCAAAGAAAAATTATAGTAGTTAGAAACTTGGGTAATTTGTAAGGAGCCAAAAATGCACCATATACTCTAATTTCTATATGATTCTTATACAAATACTAGTCTCCAACCTTATAGTTTTCAGAAAACTGTAAAATTCTTTTGATTCCTTCGTTGATCCTTGGTGGCTCTACTTTGTTCAACAAAGTCATGGAAGGTTTAAGAAACAAATCATTCAAGTCCATGTAGCTATATTCACTACTGCTTTTCTTGAGTAGAGAAGTCCAAAATATCACTGACAGAGGTTTACCCTCCACATCCATCTTCTGTAATGAAATTGGAAAATTATCTACCTTAGAAAATAGGAAGAGATACAACAGATATGATGAATATCTAAACACTCCATCATCAGGTAATTTAATTAATTGATAATGCATATTATCAGAAATGAATTTGGAAAAATTGAAGACCAGTTCTGGCTATTGTCTCGGAGACAAGGTAGAGAGGAAACCTAGAATAGAGGCATCTGTAAATTCATCATTAGCATAGCGTAGAATAAATGATAGCATGGAAATGATTTTTTTAGAGCCCTCAGGGAAATCAAATTTATCATAAGGTGGATTTACCTTAGGAAGGTTGACATGATTAGGCATGAAGTTTTGATGGATCATAAAATTCCTAGGGAAATTTAGATATAAATATATCTGGGTTAAATCTTCAATGGACAATGATACCCCTCATGGATCATGGCTTAGTTGAAGCATATCATTGATGGCTTCAGCAGTTATGTAAAATAAGAACTCACTATCTTTGTTCACCACGCATCTCTGGTCAGGGATATAGTGCAACTGAAACAACCTAATGAAATATTGAGCTTGATGAGTGATGGGAACCACATATTTAGGCAAGTTGGAATCCCATACAGGTATATCATTTTCCACTTTCTTCTCAAAATTTTCCTGACACCAGCTATGTACTTCAAGTAGATCAAATTCTAAGGTAGCATCAACAATTCTATAATCTAAATCAATCAAGGGACTCTTATCCTTAGAGATTATAGGTGGTTGCAACAGTTTGACTACTTCAGTGGAATCTGCAATTAGGACAGGAGTAGGTTTATCAATTTTTGAAGGTTTAGGATTTGGAAGCTTGCTGGAGGCAGACTTCTGAGGTTTGGGACCTCCAGTCCTAGGGGTGAACTACTTTTTTGTCATTTTGAATGGAACTGAGTAAGATTAGACTGTTTTCTCAGCTCTTTTTGGAAACAAAAGGTCAATTAAGATGATTTTGGGAAAAATTTGGAATCTGGGTGAGGGTTTTATGATGAAAACACAGATTTTTAGTGTAGAGAAGGCTGGAAAGGGATTTTGATGGTTTTTTCAGAAATTAAAATGGTTTTCAATAGTAGAAATAGCTTTTGGATGGTCAAAAATCTTCAAGCAGAAGTAGCAAATTCTAGAAAAAATTTGACAAAGTTTTCCCTGTTTCTTCAAGGTTTGAGTACTTTCGGAAGGTTTATATTTTCAAAGTGTTTTGATATTGTCCTTTGAAATTTGAAATTTTGTAGGTTGGATTACGAAAAATACCTTGAACAGGTATGGTTGCGGTCGAAGAGGGTTTCCAGGTTGTACCAGTCTTCAAACTGGTTGCAGTCGTTTGGTAGAAGGCACTGAGAGTCTTCGGAGGTGAATTTAAGAGAGGAAATGACTTTTAGAATTATGAACTGGTTCGAAAACAACTTTGAAATGGTTTCTGTGATTAATTTCTGAGAGCGCGAAAGTGCAAATGCATGCAAACAATAAGAACTAAGGTTGAAACCTTAAGTTTTATCAATACACATAACATTTATTACAGGTCGAAATTAATGGCGGGAGCGGTTTTTATATTTAAAGGCGAAACCATTAGTGGTTATCGCATTGCTTCTGGGTGTTAAATGGTTTTTTTCTTTTGCAATGTGATCCAGTAGAAATGAGACACGTAGTGGGTGGTGGTTTCCGGAAAAAAATTTTATTGCAAATTTTTTTTCCAACTTTTCCCAATCACTTTTGTAATGCGATATGAGATACACACCATCGGATTTGATTGAGTGATGTGAAAGGCTGAGATGCATTGAGAAGCTGCGGGGAAACAAGGTGGGACCGAGTTATTTGATATCAACCATTGATTTTATATGACGATATTGACGGTCATGTTTTAATGCGATAGGGAATGGTGCGGCATGAGGCCCAATGATAATGCTCAATGGAGATCATTGGATTAGTATTATACAAATGATCAAATGCTTGGGAATGAATACGAGGGTGCGTATAGTTATTTGATGGGTTTTTATGTATAACAGAAGTTTACACATAGAATGGGGTGGGTTTAAATAATTAACCAAGGTTTAATCTTATGGTAAGGGGATATATATCTGGAGGAAGGGATGATGCTAAAATGTTAACCTTGGGTAAAGCTTGTGCGGGAAGAATGATGAAAGTATTTAGAAAGGATAAGCGGGAAATTTTTATTTTATTCCAAACATATAAAATATGCATGAAAACTGATTTTCGTATTTTTACGTTATTATATAGTTTTAGATTATTGGGAAGTCCAAAAATATAGGGGATTGGGAGTATTCTATTAGGGTAGTTTTATGTCAAAGGGGTAATTTAGGGATGTTATTTCAACATGTGATTAATATCTTTGACATAAATAGCTTATAATAATAGGGTTTTTGGGTTATTAAATAAAAAGAAGTTATATTAATAGGACTAGGATATTTGATAAGAAGTTAATAAAATATGTTAAGTGTTAATATGAAAAGGGACAATGAATACTCAAAAATTCATAAATAAAACTAAGGAAAGTGAAAATTAGAGTAAAGCTTTATGTTCATAACTCATTCACTTTTTGCTTAGTATATCATGTTTTATGAGGGTCTTATGTTTTGTAAAATGGAGGAACTTAATCAAATGGACCTTTTTGTAATATTTAAGTAAGACAATATTTCTCACCTATGAAGTTAAATGGTGATGAGTGCATGAAGGGGTAAATGATGAAAATTTCAGGGATTAATATAGAAACTTAACATTTTCAACTAATCAGTCTTTGAACCTTGGGTCCGGTCCCAACAAAAGTAAAGGAAATGCCTTGAGCCTCTTCGACTGACCGTCTAGAGTATTAAATTGCTATGGGGAGGGGAAATTAGTTATTTGTAGCTCAGTGAAATATATTTACAATGACGTCTCCCACTTTCTTCTACCTACCCAATCATATCTTCTAACATTTTTTCCTTCTATTTTAATCAGGTGCATTTGAACTAGCAACCTTACAACATTTTATTATTTTTGAAAGCAGTAAACTATCTAATTCTAAACTTATTTCAGCCAAGAATACAAATTAAACTGTTAGATTATTTTATTCTCTACCTAACTAATGAATTGTCAGGATTAAACTGTATGAAAATTGTTTATTCTCTATCTACAACATTTGAAATTGAAAGGTGACAAGTCAGGGTTAAATTGTTCAACTCATCACAGACTATGGCATTTATTTACACTCTACCATAATCAAATGAAAAAGGTAAAAATAGTGGCATTTATACTTGCACACTTTCATGTTTTATTCATCTTTTTCTTTTGGGGTATATTATTTTTTCCAAGTCCTTTGATTTTTCTTTTAAGACTTTTTACCCTCTTTTTGATTTTTTGATTTTTTGATTTTTTTACAAAATATGGGAAAATAACTTGCAGAAAGCAAGGTTTGTACATATTTACAAGATTACCATCAGTCAAGTCAAAATTATAAATCCTATTTTTATAGGTTACTAACATCGGCTTCACTTGGGGATGGAATTTCCTGTGGAATGTCAAGAACTCTGAGATCAATAGCCTTCATCTTTGTCCTTGGTGATCCTATAATTGTCTTCTGGTTTCTGCAACAATTCATACTTATGACATTTTATACTGCAAAGGTTAGGGCCTTCTCTTTGGGCTTCAACTTTGTAGACAAAATCTCCAATCCAATCTACACACTTGCAATGAATATTTACAATGATAAAGTAAATCAATCGCACTGTTCAGTGGCTCTAAAGAATAATAGTGTTTCAACATCCTACCATTCACTGGTCCTTCTTGAAGTTCAGTTCCATCCAAATTCCTGATGAAAAAAGAATTATTACCTCTGTAACCATATATCACATAAGGCCCTTGCCACAGAAAGTCAAACTTTCCATGTTTGCCTTTATCCTCTCTCCATGAATCCCATCTCAAAACTTGATCTCCTATGAAAAAATCATCTTCTTTAATCCTTTTGTCAAAAATCTTTTTCATTTTATCATGTAAAACTTGTGTTTTTCATAAACTTCTTCCCTAGTTTGTTGAAGATGTATGGTTTCATTAATTTGTCATTGAATATCATTTGTTTCCACCTGTGATTCTTGGATAATCTTCATGACTGGAACACCGAAGGAAGAGGGGAAAACTGCATCCATTCGATAAACACTCTGATAAGGTGAAGTTCTAATAGACTTATTTGTGGTAAGTCTATCAGCCCATAAGGCATACACTAGTTTTTTGTTCCGGGTCTTTTTTTTTTCTTGAAGTAATTTTTTGATGATATTGATTAAGCTTTTGTTTGATGATTCAGCTAAACCATTACCTTGGGGATAATATGCAGTGGAATGACCTAAGGTAATATGGTATTTATGATAGAAAGAAATCATTTTCTTGTATTTGAATGTAGCTGCATTGTCAGTAATAATATTATGTGGGCATCCAAATCCTGACAAAACATTACTTTCTATAAATGAGATTATAACTGAATCAGTGGCTTGCCTAGTAGGAATGGCTTCTATCCACTTGGTAAAGTAATCTGTAGAAGTTAAAATCCATTTATGTTGGCTTGAGGATGGAGGATGGATTTCACCAATGAAGTATAACCCCCATTGTTGAAATGGATTTTTGGTAGATATAGGCTTAAGAGGTAAGGGCAATAGTTTCTTTTTCCCTTCAAAAATTTCGCATTTGTGACAGGAGGTAACAAATGTTTTGACATCAGAAAATAAAGTTGGCCAGTAAAAACTAGCTCTCAGTATTTTGGCTACTGTAATCTTCCAATATAGGTGGCCTCCATAGTCGCCTGCATGAAATTCCTCAAGAATTTTGTCAGCCTCTGATTTTAATAAACAATTTAGTAAAATCCCACTATTTTCTTTCCAGAAAAGTGCATTGTTTAAGATACAAAACCTCATTTCTTTCTGTTTGATGAATCTTGCTTTTGCTTTAGTTAACCCAGGAGGAGCTTGTAAATGTGTGAGTACAAAGATAATATTAGAGTACCATGGTGAGTATAGATAGGCCTCACTGATCAATGGATTCGCCATCTCCTCCTGGTCTTCTATTTGTGCAATGAAATTTATATCTAAAGCATTACAATTGGATTCAACCATTAATCTGGCTAAACCCTATCCTTTAATGAGCTTTGTTGGTTTGATTTCCAGATCGTACTCAAGGATAGTGGCAATCCAATTTCCTCTCCTACTATCAGATCCATCTTGTGTCAAAATATCTTTGATTACATCATCAGGGACATATGCAATGATGTGGGAAGTATGTAAACTCTGAAGTCCTTTATGGCTTTAACCAGTGCTAAAGCTTGATTTTCCATTATATTGTACTTCAGTGGTGCATCTCTGAGGGCTTTACTAAAAAATGCAATTGGCTGTTCAAAACCTTGATTGTTTTTCTCCAGAAGAACTGCATCTATGGTGTGTTTAGATGCAAAGGAAAATATTATGAAATCCTTTGTATAATCTGGGTTAATGAGGACTGGTGCTTTTGTCAAGGCCTATTTTATGGATTGAAAATATTTCTTGGCCTTTACTGTCCACTTTATACCAGAGTACTTTTTAAGCATATTGTTGAGTTCTTTTATGATTTCAGCCAGATTAGAGATAAATTTTCTTAAAAATTTGATTTTACCCAAGAATTCTTGAAGTTATTTTATGTTTCGTGGTGGTTGAATGTTCAAAATAGCTTCAATTCTTGCAGGGTCTATTCTAATGACCTCCTTGGAGATTATGTGACCTAACAATTTTCCTTCTTCTAGTCCGAAAAGAGTCTTTTTAGGATTTAGAGATATACCGTATTTTCTACACTTGATAAATACTTGTCTTAGGTGATCTAATTGTTCATCATTTGTTTTTGAAAAGACAGTAATATCATCAAGATAGATAATTAAAAATTCATGGTTCTCCTTAGCAAAGGTAATATCCATGGCCCTCTGAAAAGTAGCTCCTGCATTTTTCAATCCAAAAGGCATTTTCACATACATGAAAGTGCCTCAAGGAATTGTAATTGAAGTTTTAGTTTGATCATCTTTATGAACTAGAATTTGATTATAACTAGAGAAACCATCTAGTAAAAAAATTCTTGAAGAACCTGGCACCCTCTGCAAAATATGATCCATTTTAGGCAAGGGGTAATTGTCTTTCAAGGAAGCTTTATTGAGATTTCTAAATTCTATACACAGTCGAATTTCTCTTGTTTTCTTTTTGGTGGGCACTAAATTAGCTACCCAGTCAGAATACCTGACTGGTGCAATTATTTGTGCATCAAACATTCTTTTAACTTCTTTCTCGATTAAAGGTAACAAAATTGGATTAATCCTTCTTAGTTTTTGTTGAAAATGTTTTTGATTTTCTTTCAAAGGAATATTATGTTGAATTATGTATTTGTTGTAAGTTTTCAGATCTTCATAACCCCATGCAAATACATCTGATATTCTTTCGAAAGTTCTATGTATTTAACATTTTCTTTTGATGATAAGGAATTTGATAGTTTGATCATTTTTGGTTTTTCATTTGTTCCTAAGTTACACTCTTCTATATCAGACCTGACTGGTTCCATTCTTGGCCTTTTGGGCACATCATTGGAATCAAACAAGTCTTCCAAGGGAGTTAAACCTCTGGGTAAAATGTTATGTTTTAAATGTGTCAAACTTGGTTCATCTTCCATCATTTCTTCTATATCTACTTTTTCCAAGTCATCTACGTCACTCTGAGTAAATATAGTAGGTCTATCAAAATTATGTACATCTAAATCATCTATTTGACAAAAATTTGAATCTATGTTACAAGGTGAATCTATATTACAATCATTATCAATTTGGCAATTTTGAAACTCTCACTCATTGTTAAAAAATTGATAGATTTGTTCATATTCTGAGAAAATTTTCTAGTATTTTACATTATCTGGAACAATAGGTCTGTGTTTTATTATAGCAGTGTATTTTTGTTTTCAAGTTCCTGTGGTAACTGTTTACTGAAGAGTTTGCTGGATTATCCACAGTCTCACGAAACACTTGTCTTACTTGACAAGTGTTTCGTGAGACTGTGGATAATCCGGCAAACTCTTCAGTATATAGCAGTGTATTTTTGTATTGGTGAAACTGGAAATTTGCAAGTGTTGGAAAAGGTTGCTAAACAATGGGCATGTAGATCCTGTTTTCTAGGAATGATAGAAAACTTCCTTTCTAACAAATCCTCAACCAAATCATGTGTTGTGTCCCTATATCTGGCCAGTCTGGGATTGTGAACAGAGTATTCTGTGTTAATTTTCTTGATAACTAACTCTGAATCTCCCATGACCAATATTCTTTGACCTCCTAATTTTCTAATGATTTGAAGACCTAAGATTAAAGCCTCATATTCAGCCATGTTATTGGTACACTTGAAATTCAATCTAAAGGCATGTCCTTGGGAATGGCTAGTTTCAATGTTGGTAATCCATACACCAGCTCCAGCTCCTGATTTATTCACTGATCCATCAAAATCCAAATGCCATAAAGCTTCACGACCAATGTAATCATCCATTATTTTAGGCTTCTTATCAGTGATTTCAGTTTGGGTATTATTATGATCAAAGTTACAGAGAATAAAGGAATCAAGATCAGTAGGAGTTGAATAGATTGGATAATTAGTAGGTCTTTCAGCACTGCTGATCATAAACTTCATTAAGGTTTCTCTGTAAAGATTTTTGGGCTTCCCAAATATCGAGATAGTGGCATAACTCATGTCAAGTTGTAGAGATCCTTGCAACTTTGCTCCCCATGAGCGAGAAAGAAGCATGCCATACTTTGGCGGGATATCAGCTACCACAACATCCATGATCATGCTTTTACCAGGATATTGGACCAAGTTTACACACAAATATTTAATCAAACCTATGCATTAGACTTTAGATGAATCAAATGAGAACATATCTTTGTATGGCCAGGTTATGTCTAGATTCAGGGTTTCCATTATTGCTCTGGGCATTAGATTATGGGAAGCTACAATATCTAGCATTGCATTGTGTAATATTTGATCATGTAGAGTAAGACTTAAGTAAAATGGAGGTACTGACCCATTTGAATGCTTACCATCTACATTTGGACCAAAGATTAATTTAGGTCTATCATCACTCATATTAATTGTATCCTCATTTTCATTTACATTCAATGTTTCAGTAATAATGGATCAATACAAAGTAATTTTTAGCCAATTCGTTTAAGGGAACAACTATCTTCAACTTGGATATTTCAGATTTAATGTTAAATGTTGAATGATATTTGATAGCTTGAATTATTTCATATTTTGGAACTGTTGTTTGGGATGATTTTTCTTGGGTTTCAGTAGTTTTACCTTTAGCTTGATATTTTATTTTATCTTCTGTTTGAGTTTCCTGATTTCTGCTATATTTGATTATTTTTTCAGGAACAGCTTGAGTGTTAACAGATACTTTTTCAGATTTGGAATTCTCAACAGAAGATTTAGGATTTGATGATTTTGAGTCAGCTGGATTATTTTTTGGATCAGTAACTGTTGCTGAATTGATGGCATTTGTGGTATTAGCCTTTGGGGCGTCTCTGGAGGATTGAGCCACTTTTTCAGTAATATCTACAATCTTTGGACTAGGATATTTTTTAGGAATGGGTGGGTTCGGATTTTGTTTATTTGATCTGGGAAGAATCTGCAAAAGTTTTGTTTTGGGAGCCTCTATATTCTTTTTTTTTTTACTTTGTTTAGTTGGAGCATTATTTTTTGTAGTAGGCTCATTTGTTTTCTTTCTCATAACGTTATATTGGCTGTGAATTTCATTGATTGCGAAGTCATAACCTTGCTTATAGTCAAAGGATTCACCAGATTCCACTTTGAACTGTTGTAGCTCAAAGAGTTCCTGATCCTCCTGAGTGAGGAAAATTGTATTGTTTTCATCTATCCCCATAACTATGTTGATGTATTCCTCATCCTCAACACTATTTTGAGAACTCTCAGTAAATTTCTTTTGGAATGGGGGTCTACTGTTCTGATCTGTGGAGGGTTCTTTACCTTTCCCAGGATTGTTGTTTTCCCTATAGTTGGGATTTCTGATTTGGGATTGATTATCCCATTGCAGTTTCCTTTCAATGTGGTCTAATCTCTCAACTACTTTTTCTAATGTTTTGTTAATAAAATCAAATTTTCCATCTAAGCTTGAAGCTTCTTCTTTGATAGTGACCCTTCTCTCATTTCTAAGTCTAGCTTTTTTGGCAAGGATATTGATTTATATACCAATAACATTCAGTTGCATTTGTTCTAGGGTATCTGCATCCCTTTCTCTAAGTTGATAGGCCATGTATACTTCAAAACAATCAGGGAATTTGAGCAGTACAAATATGGAGTGGGTTTAAGGTCTGTAGGAATAGAATTGTAAATATTGTTGTATCTAGTGAAAAAGTCTTGGACAGACTCATTGGGAGCTCTCTTAACGGCATCAAACTCAAATAATATTTGTAGGGGATTTTTCTTCTTTTCCCATTTATTTAGGAAAGCTCTATGGAATGCAATTAATTCTTCTATAGTACCAACACCTAAATTTCTAAACCATGTTTTTACTTCTCCAGTTAAGCTTTGTGCAAACAACCTCATTCAGACATCAGACTCATCTATCTCATAAATTTCTCAAAAATCATTCATTCTGGTGATATGTTGTTATGCAGTAATTTGTGAAAAATTATCAAATAATGGGATATCATTTTTGTAATTTTGGGGCATGTCATGGAGGTTTTGAAGTAAGACCAGGGGAGCATATCTGGCTGCCATGGCTTGGATTTTTGGTAAACTGGGAGGTACAGTAGTAGTGGCAGGAATAGTGCTGGTTACAACAATAGATGTGTTGAAGGCTGTACTTGAAGAGCTTGGAAAAGAGGATGAAAAATAAGTGGTATGGCTAGGGAATATTGTGGTAGTGGTTGTAGTGGACTTAGTAAATGATGGAAATACTACTTTACGCTGCAAAGGTAGCTCAGGGATGAATGGTCCTGTGGATGAACTGGTGGTGGATTGAGGATATGATGAATATATGATCCTCGGTTGCAAAGGCAACTCAGGACTAACAGGCTCTGGGGTTGAAATGATAGTGGAATCTATAAATGAAGTGGCAGCATACAGAGTAGAATCTGCTGCTGGAAAGATGGTGGTGGATAATTGAGAAACTTGAGGTTTAAATTGAGAAAAAAAATTAGCTAAATTAATAGCTTCATCAATGTATTTAATTCATGAAAGACTTGCCCTTTCTACTGGACTTTGACTTTCAGTTTTGTTTGTTTTAATAGGTGCTAAAATGAATTTATGTTTCTCATTCACAAAAGAAGTAAAAACAGGATCTATAACAGTTTCCTTTAAATTAGTTTCAGACTCAGTTCTAAATAATGAATTTTCAAACTTAAAATCAAATTCAATATCTGATAAGCTTACTAATTCTTTGGGTAAAGAATTAGCCTTTCTTAGGGGTACTTTAGTTTATGAACTAAAAATTTGTTTTTTCTTTTTTCCTATCTGGTCCAGATTGTCTACTATATCTGCAGGGTTAGGATCAGGGTTGGATCTAGTATAATAGACTTTCTTTGGAGCTAGAATGATTATTGTATAAATACCCACAACCTTTAAGCTTAACCTTAAAGTAGAAAAGATATGTTTTAAAAAGATTCCTATAAGCTTAAATTTAAAACTGGAGAGTGGTTAGTTCCCTAGTATGGTCGCCAGTATGTTATCACCCTAGTAATTCTTAGGTCGTCAGATTTTGGTTTATAGTTAAAGAAAACCAGGGGTAGCCAAGAACCTCTTTTTAAATCTAGGATCTAGCCTTCCTAAATTCCAGAGAGGGATCTCTCCTCAAGTTTTAGCTTGATTTTTGTTATAAGATTTTAGGGTAGGTATGATTGGACAATTGGTTTGTTTTGAAAGTTTGGTGGGAATAAAATGTACTTCAAGGTAAACCACAAAGGGATCTACCGGACTATTGGGCTATGGAGTCAACTTCTTGGCAAGAAGAGCTAGGAAATAAGGTTAAAAGATCAAATGTACTAAGGGAAGGGTAGATGACCTTCAAAGGGTTTGGAATAGGCTTTTTGATGAAATGGAAAGATCTGAACAAAAGGGAAATTAAGAATCCTTAAATTATAGAACTTAAGATGAAAGAAAGGGGTCAAACAGGGACTAAGAGCATTTAAAAATTCTTAAGTTCAGTTATCAGCAGAAAACATATCAATGAAAAAATAGTAAAAAACAGGGAGCTTTTAACACTAATCCCGTTTAAGCTTTCCTAGTTAATTATTAAAGAAAGAAAACATTAAAATGTATGTATGGAACTTTGAAATATAAACAGTGAAAATAGGAAAATACCTGACTTATCTGATCAGCACAAGAATCTTGAGTTATGATGTCTGTTTGACTTAGTTCTAGTCTGTTGCTTTACAAATCGACTCACACAAACTCCAATGTATTCAACAAAATTGTCTATAGTAGTCTTGAGAAGTTTTATTCCACCCTTAATGCTTCAAAAGGAGAAGTATTTACACAAAAATTATTACAAAATATCTGAGAGACATGTAGGAATATCTCTAGGAAAAAATAAATATTATTACATAGAAAGAGGGACAGCTGCAAAACAAACTAGCAAACTGTCCTCTTATCAAATAAAAAATAGGACTAATTATCTTAACATCTTACTTTGTTGCAGCTTCTGAAAATGCTTATTGGCATTTTGGTAAAAGATCTTTGGAAGATAACTTGAAATAAACTCTTTCCATTTCACATCCTTTAACCTCTGATTTATCACTGATACTCTTTACGTTGTTTCTTTACTGCTTTACTATTGTAAAATAAAGAATAATCTGCAGTAAAAAGGCGTTTTGAATAATACTCTTTGACTCTACTCCTTACCTTGATACACTTTGACTGTAAAATTTTATATCAAATCAGTGAATTCCTGCCATTGTTCTGCACTGGGAATTCTCATATTCTTCAATTTCCTGTAGCTTTCATCTGCCTCAGTATACTTAGAAAAATTGGGCTTGACAATGAAAATATGTTTGATCTCATTTTGTAGAATGAAAAAGTTCTCAAAATATTCCAAAATAACTTTACTAGTTGGGTACCCTTGTGGTAAAGGTTTGCTGACTTGCTCTTTGGCATAAGCCCTAATTTTGTTGTCATAATCCTTCTGTGCCATTAATTTTTCATTTAAGGCATGAATGTCTGGAAGGCCTGCTTGTGTTAGTACAGTATATTTGGCCCAAAACCTTGTGATTGATAGGTTCATGTCTTTACATTTGTCCTCCAAATTGTTCATCATATTCCTCTTATTCAGGAATTTCTTGATTTGTAGTATGCTTTCAGTTCTATCCTAAATTTTTAGCTCTTCAAGCCCCTCTCTGTGTTTTCTGTTCATAAATGTGATAAGCTTCAAAGCTTGAGCAGGTTTGTCAGCCAGCTCTACTTTTCTCTTCTAAATTTCTATTTGCGCTGCTTTGAGTAACTCCTTATGTTCATAAATAATTTGGATTGATGGCCACTGTAAATGTATGCTATGAATTATGTTGTTCCATAGATAATTCTTGATATATGATACCTTTTCACTGAGATTAACTTGTTGTTGTACAATCTTCACCTACTCTTGCAATCTGTTGGCTCTCTGCTCATGTCCCTTGGATGTAATCAATGCATCTCTGTTTGATGTTTCAAGATTTCGGATGGTTCCTTTCAAGTTGATTATCTCTTTATCTTTAAGGGACATGTCTTCCATAGCCTTTACTATGTTAGCTATTTCACCTATGTGATTTACTTGTGAAGTAGATGATGAAGTGGCCGAAATATCTTTAGATGTAATTGAAACTGCAGTTGCTAATACTCCTTTAGGTGCTAAATGTTTTGCCAACGTAGAGGGAACAACTGTACTAATAGTTGGAATAACTGTGGGAATGGAAACTTCATGTGATTTTTTCAATGTTTCATTTTCTTTCATTAGAGTTTCTATTTGATTTTCCATTTCTTTGATCTGAGCTGTCATCTTTAAAACTAGCTGCATAGTTTCATCCTTTTCTATTTTTTCTTGAAGAATTTCTTTGGCCTGTGGGTGCTCACTTTGTGGCAGTTTAAGTTGCTTTCTTAATGCAACAATATCTTCATTCTTTTTCCTTATCAATGTCTTAGCAACTTCAGTATTGGAGGGATCCACTCCAGTTTATATCACCAAATCTTCTAAGGACTTGATTCTTAAATCCTTAGCATGAAGAAATGCTTTATCTAATTTCATTTGATTTTGTAAATTAGATATAGTCTTTTGAAGCATGGTAGCACTCATGGTTTTGCTAACTACCTTTGAATACAACATCTCTAAAGAACTTCTATGAAACTCTATCTGGTCAAGTTCATGTATAGTATCAGCATTTACTTCAAACTCTGTTTTCCTGTAATTTGTGGCTGCCTTTGGATCTGTTACTATTGGCTGGAGAAAAGACATGATCATTTTGTTTGTTGAGTAATCAAAAGCTGTCACAAGTCTGTCTTTATCTCCTATTTTTTCCTTCAGAATTTTAGAATAAACCTCATTCTTGATTTCCTCATTCTTTTCTATGATTTTCTTGAACTTTTTATGAATCTCAGAATCAGTTTCTTCTGTTGATTTAGAGGAAGAGGGAGCTTCTGTATTTATTTATGTTTCAATCATTTATTTTCCTTTTCCCTATGATAGTACTTACTTATTAGGAATTTCCCTAAGTGTTTCATTGACAATAATTATGGCCTCATCATATGTTTTTTGACCATTATTATCATCTACATCTATGACTCCTTCTTCCATAGTAGTCATTCTGGCCTTCTTGCTGTAGACTGTTTTAAATTTACTTTCAATAATTGTTTCTGCTAAATAGCCTTCTTCTTTTCTAGGCCTTTTATTAGATACCTCTGCTTGTTGGCCAACTATAACCATCTATGTACTGTCCATCTACATATTATCTGTTTGCATTCCCTGAATATCATCAATCAATGTGTTTGCAACCCATTCCATCTGATTATCATACTTTTCAATTAATGGCTTTGACTCATGGAGGAATGGAGTTAACTTGAACTTGACCATGAGGTTACTTAAAATACCTTGAGGGTCATAGTTCCAGTAAAAGATTTCTTGGAACTTGAATGTTGATAATTTTTTGATTACTTCTTTTAAAGCATCTCCGCTATTATCTATGAAGGGGCCAATTTGACTTGTTAGCTTGAACCGTGCTTTCTTTTTGGAGGCTATGAAATTCACTGTATCTGCATTCAAAATATGCCTTAAGTACTCCAAAGAAAATATTCTAGTAGTTAGAAACTTGGGTAATTTGTAAGGAGCCAAAATTGCACTATATACTCTGATTTCTGTATGATTTTTGTACAGATACCAGTCTCCAACCTTACAGTTTTCAGACAACTGTAAAATTATTTTGATTTCTTCATTGATCCTTGGTGGCTCTACTTTGTTCAAAAAATTCATGGCAAGTTTAATAAACAAATCATTGAAGTCCCTGTAGCTGTATTCAATGTTGCTTTTCCTGAGGAGAGAAGTCTAGAATATCACTGAAAGAGGTTTACCCTCCACATCCATCTTCTGTAATGAAATTGGAAAATTGTCTACCTAAGAAAATAGGAAGAGATGTAACAGATATGATGAATATCTGAACACTTCTTCATCAGGTAATTTAATTAACTAATAATGCATATTATCAGCAATGAATTTGGAAAAATTGAAGACCAGTTATAGCTGTTGTCCTATAGATAAAGTAGAGAGGAAACCTATAATGGAGGCATCTGTAAATTCATCATTAACATAGCCTAGAATAAATGACAGCATGGAAATGATTTGTCTAGAGCCCTCGGGGAAATCAAATGTATCATAAGGTGGATTTACCTTAGGAAGGTTGACATGATTAGGAATGAAGTTTTGAAGGATCATAAACTTCCTAGGGAAATCTAGGTCTAAATACATCTCGGTTAAATCTTCGATGGAAAATGATACTGCTCGTGGATCATGGCTTAGTTGGAGCATATCATTGATGGCTTCAGCAGTTATGTAAAACAGGACCTCACTATCTTTGTTCACCATGCATCTCTGGTCAGGGATATATTGCAACTGACACAACCTAATGAAATATTGAGCTTGATGAGTGATGGGAACCACATATTTAGGAAATTTGGAGTCCCATACAGGTATATCATTTGCCACTTTCTTCTCAAATTTTTCCTGACACCAGCTATGTACTTCAGGTATATCAAATTCTAAGGTAGCATGAGCAATTCTATAATCTAAATCAATCAAGGGACTATTATCTTCAGAGGTTACAGGTGGTTGTAACGGTCTGACTACTTCAGTGGAATTTGCAGTTAGGACAGGAGTAGGTTTATCAATTTTTGAAGGTTTAGGATTTGGAAGCTTGTTGGAGGCAGGCTTCTAAGGTTTTAGACCTCCAGTCCTAGGGGTGACTTGCTTTTTTGTCATTTTGAATGGAACTGAGCAATATTATATTGTTTTCTCACCTCTTTTTCAAAACAGAAGGTCAATTAAGCTGCTTTTGAGAAAAATTCAGAATGTGGGCGAGGGTTTTATGATGAAAACACAAATTATCAGTGTACAGAAGGCTGGAAAGGGATTTTGATGGTTTTTTCAGCAATTCAAGTAGATTTCAACAGTAGAAATAGCTTTTGGATGGTCAAAACTCTTCAGGTAGAAGTAGAAAATTCTAGGAAAATTTTGACAGAGTTTCCCCTATTTCTTCAAGGTTTGAGTACTTTTAGAAGGTTTATATTTTCAAAGTGTTTTGATCTTGTCCTTTGAAATTTGAAATTTTGTCGGTTGGATTACAAAAAATAACTTGAACAGGTATGGTTGTGGTCGAAGAGGGTTTCCAGGTTGTACCAGTCTTCAAATTGGTTGCAGTCGTTTGGTAGAAGGCACTGAGAGTCTTCAGAGGCGAATTTAAGAGGGGAAATGTTGTTTAGAATTATGAAATGGTTCGAAAACAGCTCTGAAATTTTGTTTGTGATTAATTTCTGAGAGGGCGAAAACGCAAATGCATGCAAACAATAAAAACTAAGGTTGAAACCTTAAGTTTTATCAATACACATAACATTTATTACAGGTCGAAATTAATGGCAGGAGCGGTTTTTGTATTTAAAGGTGAAACCATTAGTGGTTATCACATTGCTTCTGGGCGGTAAATGGTTTTTTGATTTTGCAATGCGATCCAGTAGAAATGAGACATGTAGCGGGTGGTGGTTTCAAGAAACAACTTTTATCGCAATTTTTTTTGCCAAATTTGCCTGATCACTTTTGTAATGCAATATGAGATACGCACCGTCGAACTTTATTGAGTGATGCAAACGACTGAGATGCCTAGGGAAGCTGCGGGGAAACAAGGTGGGACCGAGTTATTTGATATGCGCCATTGATTTTATATGACGAGATTGGCAATCATGTTTTAATGCTATAGGGAATGGTGGGGCATGAGGCCCAATGATCGCGCTCAGTGCAGATCATTGGATTAGGATTATACAAATGATCGAATGGTTGGGAATGACTGCGAGGGCACGTATAGTTATTTGATGGGTTTTTATGTATAAAAGGAGTTTACACATAGAATGGGGCAGGTTTAAATAATTAACCAAGGTTTAATCTTATGGTAAGGGGATATATATCGGGGGGAAGGGATGAAGTTAAAATGTTAACCTTGGGTAAAGCTTGTGTAGGAAGAATGATGAAAGTATTTACAAAGGATAAGTGGGGAAATTTTCTTTTATTCCAAACATACAAAATATGTATGAAAATTGTTTTTCATATTTTTACTTTATTATATAGATTTAGATTATTGGGAAGTCCAAAAATATAGGGGATCGGGAGTATTTTATTTCGGTAGTTTTATGTCAAAGGGGTAATTTAGGGATGTTATTTCAACATGTGATTAATATATTTGACATAAAAAGCTTATATTAATAGGGTTTTTGGGTTATTAAATAAAAATAAGATATATTAATAGGACTAGGATATTTGATAAGGGGTTAATAAAATATGTTAAGTGTTAATATGAAAAGGGACAATGAATACTCAAAAATTCATATATAAAACTAAGGAAAGTGAAAATTAGAGTAAATCTTTATTTTCGTAACTCATTCAATTTTTACTTAGTATATCATGTTTTTTGAGGGTTTTATGTTTGGTAAAATAGAGGAAGTTAATCAAATGGACCTTTATGTAATATTTAAGTCAAAAAAGAATTCTCACTTATGAAGTTAAATGGTGATGAGTGCATGAAGGGGTAAATGATGAAAATTTCAGGGATTAATATAGAAACTTAACATTTTCAACTAATCAGTCTTCTAGCATTGGGTCTGGTCCCAACAGAAGTCGAGGAAATGCCTTGAGCCTCTTCGACTGACCATCTAGAATATTAAATTGCTATGGGGAGGGGAAATTAGTTATTTGTAGCCCGATGAAATATATTTACAATGATGTCTCCCACTTTCTTCTACCTACCCAATCATATCTTCTAACATTTTTTCCTTCTATTTTAATCAGGTACATTTGAACTAGCAACCTTACAACATTTTATTCTTTTTGAAAGAAGTAAACTATCTAATTCTAAACTTATTTCAACCAAGAATCCAGATTAAACTGTTGGATTATTTTATTCTCTACCTAACTAATGAATTGTCATGATTAAACTATATGAAAATTGTTTATTCTCTATCTACAACATTTGAAATTGAAAGGTGACAAGTCAAGATTAAATTGTTCAACTCATCACAGACTATGGCATTTATTTACACTCTGCCACAATCAATTGCAAAAGATAAAAGTAATGGCATTTATACTTGCACACTTTCATGTTTTATTCATCTTTTTCTTTCGGGGTATATTATTTTTTCTAAGTCCTTTGATTTTTCTTTTAGGACTTTTTACCCTCTTTATAATTTTTTAATTTTTTAATTTTTTTACAAAATATGGGAAAATAACTTGCAGAAAGCAAGGTTTGTACATATTTACAAGATTACCATCAGTCAAGTCAAAATTATGAATCCTATATTTATAGGTTACTAACAGAAACCAAGGAAACAAGTTGAGGAAAGGACAGAGAAGACACAAGTTCTTGTTGCAGCAACTCCATCACCTGCAAAATAGAGTTCAAAAAGTGTCAAAGAGGCAAAAAAAAAACAAGTTGCTAGCAAGCAGGAAATCAAGAGAATGACAAGAAGCCAAGCAGTGGCATCAAAGGAAAAAACAGTTGTTTCAAGTACAGAGGACATCCCAGTAATTAAAGGTAATTTAGGTAACATTCTTTATGCAATTGATATAGAAGAGACACCCATCATGCAAGCTGATTTCATTGGAGTAGATGAACACAAACAGAGAAAGTGTAAATCAACTAAGAAACTTCAATTTGAGGGTGAAAATGCAGCATTTATCTTTCAAGCAAGGAAGCCTTTAACTAGGCATGCTAAGAAGGTCAAGGAAGGAAACAAGGAGGTCCAAGAAACTATTGAAACAACCAGAGTCCTTGAAGAGGTCGTTGATCTCTCATCACCAATAGTGGAACATGTAGCCAACAAGACAATGAAGGGAAAAGAACACATGACAAAGTGTCAACATATTGAGGAGATATTGAGGCTAGAAAAACAAGAGATTTCAATGATGAGAAAGAGGGCCAGAAAGCAAAACATTGAAAAAACAGAGTTTAAAAGAGTGAAGGCACTTTGGGAAGGTCAAACTAGTTCTAGGTCTGAGATTCCAAGCAGTGCATAATAGTTTTATACATGGACAATTCCAGCAATCAAGGAAGAAAAATTTGTCAGAATGATAAATACTCACTTGAGAGACAATAATAGAAGACTAAGAGACCAAGTGGAGGATTTGGAGCTACAGCTAAAACTGACTTAGGATGAACTAAAAAACAAGGGTGTAGAGTGACAAATTATTAAAAATTCAAATGCTAAATCAAAGGGAAAATGAAGAATAAATCTCATGAAATTTATGTTTTTAGTTCATATATGTTTGTTTTGATGAAAATAATGGTATTATGGAGTTTTGGCACATTTTTGGTTTGAATTTTGAAGAAATCGGGTCAAAACTGCTCACTCAGCAGTTTCGTAGTGCAAACAGTGCAAAACGGGTGAAATGTGCTACGAAACTGCTGTAGCAGCTTTTTTCACCCTTTCTTATATATTTTTGGAAGGAAAATGTATGTATTTTAACCTGAAATTTCTATGGAAGTTGTTTTAAGTGAATATGAAGATAACTGTGGAGGAAAGAAACCAAAATTTTGAAGGAAAATGGGTTAAAAGATTGCGCTACGAAACTGTGTTATTTTCGTAGCGCAGGTCTCTTTCCGCTATTTGGGACAGTTTGATGGTCATTTTTTACAACTGGCACATAAGGATGATTTTCGGTTTATGTTCCTGACAGCAAATACCTTGAAGTCATGGGTTCATAGTGGTCAGAGTGTCTCAATAACATAAAGAATCCTAAGCCTAGAAAATAGGGGAAAATTTCCTAGTTTGGAGGATATCAACATTAAGGTCATAAAATGTTGGAGCTTATCATTTGGATTCGACCTTATGGAAATAAATTTGGCAAATGATTTAATCTAGTTTAGATAAGGTTGTTATGAGTAGAGTTAAGGAGTTTGAGTCCTATTTGTAATAGGACTGTTCATTAGGTTTGCAGCTTCATTTTGTAATAAATAACATGTCACATAGTTAGGCAAGTTGTCAAAAAGTAGGAATTCGATGTATCTAGCTCAGGATAAGGTTATCCTATGTTGTAAATGATCTATAAATATGAATAAGTCGAAATGATAAGGGTTGTACATTTTTAGCAAAAATATTGTGTTTATTGTAAGTGACTGTTTTCGGTTTAATACAGAATTTTCTACTTAGCCAACTCAAGATTCATAAAGATTTTTAGCGTTTTTTTGTTCTAATGGCATTATTTTACTATCCTATTGCAATGGTTTTTGCTTATGTTACTTAGAATTCATCATTGATGCTTAGAATTCCTTCATAGACAAACTGACTCTGTGTTTTGCAATTTCAAATGTGTATCTCCGGACTAGAACTCTGATATGCCTTGACTTCCATTCCGAGTAGATTTTTTTGTTTTATTGAAGCTACTATGACTACATAAGCCCAATTTTCACTTGCTAATGTGATTTACAACCAATTTTTATCATTTATCTGCTTATTACCTGACATAGAGTTAGCCATCTATATTTCTATCAAAAATCACTAACCCTTTAAGAGAGCCCTCTCAGGTTGAGGAGGCTAAGCCTCAATCAAAAGATTGGTTTGAAATCGTTACATGAGATGGATTTTATTGGAAGCCTATCAGGTTTGATTTTGTGATAACACCTAGGAAGAAAGAAACCTGAGTTGAGAATTAAATTTGTATACGACTCATACAATATGATGACTGCAAACAAATACCCATCATGATACGCATACTTTAACATTAACTATTATTCTTGTACATTCATACTTTAGTATTAACTATTATTGATGTACATGATTTTACTATTAACTATTTTTCATGTAAGTGATTTTAGGTTGCAACCCATGTCTATTTATTCAATAATTGAGCATAATCATAATAAGAATCATTAAATCATATTATATTAATAGTGCATTAACTATTAAATAAAATTATGGTTATTTTACATTTAAGGCAGTAAATAGTAGTAAAAAACATCTTCACTAAAAAAGAATAAAAAAGAGGGATTCCATTTACTTTATTTCCAATATAATCCAATACATTCTTCATAATAAGTCTTCAGTAATTGTATCTCATTAATAACATAGCTTATAATCTAGGTAACAACCAAAATAACATGAATAATACATAGGATTTATATTCATGTGCTCAATTAAATTGGAGGTTTATAGTATTGTGGTGGAGCTCCAAGAAATAGCAGAAATAACGTAATGGTAATGTTGGGTTGCGAAACTGTGCAGCGCTAATCCAAGAAGCTAGATTGCAGGTAACTCCAAAAAATAGAGCATCGAGGGCAGCATGGCAGCGGCCTAGGGAGGGTGGCCAACTCCCTCTTATCGGAATATAATGGTAGGAGAACAGAGTATCAGATCCCAAAATGTGCAAAGAGGGGGAATTCATAAAGGAGGGCCGGTACTGGGCATAGAATGGCAAGAAAAAATCAGGGGACAATGGTTGCTTTGGGCATTGAAGACGCCTCGATTTGTCATTATTCCAAACAAGCTAGATGAATATAGAGGATATATGAAATATCACAAACTCATATGTAAATTCATTGGCATATGGCCAATTGAAAAGGACTTATTGAAGTGGATTCAAGCAATATGGCAGCCAAAAGGACATCTCTATCTAAAATTTGGGCCACAAGGATTTTTTACAGTTATCTTCACAAACTTATTGGATAAAGAACAAATATTTGAAAGCAGACCATATTTCTATAATAATGCAGGAATCTTTCTCAGACAATTGGAAGAATGTTATAACCCCAATGAAGAACAATTCTTGGCTGCACCGATCCGGGTACGACTGTTCACTCTACCCATGGAATTCTGGGATCCAGATATTTTAGAAGGAATAGGAAACTCTCTAAGAAGCTTTGTGAAAATTGCAGAGACAACTTGCAATGGAAGATATATATCCTTTTCTCGTATCTGCGTTTATATGAATATTTTTGAACCAATTCCAGAATCAATAGAACTTGAATTTGAAGGAAATATATGGTAGCAAACCCTTGATTATGAGCATATTCCGTTTCATTGCTGATGGTGCCATGAATATGGCCACCTATATAAAACTTGTCCTCATAATATTTCATAAAAACAAACAGGAAAGGTCCCAACGAGTAAATATGCAGGCCAAGAAAAATATGATGGCTTTGTAACTGTCAGTAATAAGAAAAAAAATAGCAGGAAATAGGTGAATCGGTCTAGTGCCCACAACAAAATTCTACCTAGGATCGATGTGTGATTTTGCAAGAAGAAGGGGAAATGTTGAAATAAATGGAAGAAAATCCCATCCTCAGTCAGGAAGTGGTGCAACATAAAAACATGGCAGTAAAGAGAAAAGCGCCCTAAGAACTATCAGAAACAAAGGATGTAACTGGAGAGGAACAAACAACAATGGAGATAGAACCACAAAAAGAAGACTTAGGTGCAGAGTAATAGGTACTAAAACGTCTATTATATGAATGGAGAAACTTGGATGATAGATTTATTCCAGAAGATCAAAAGACATTATACAAAGAAACTTTTGAGCATTACCTCACTGCGCAGGAAATAATCAAGTAAGTACCCTATAATCTAATTGCAATAAAACACCAAATCCTCAAACAAAACCAGGAAAGAGAAAAGGAAGAAGAGAATTGCATGATTCAATCCAATTAGTGGGAGAAATGTTAGTAAATACAGGTAATATAATACCGCTAACAACGGTATTTCAACAAAATCCAAAAATTTTCCAATGAAAATACTCTCTTGGAATATAAGAGGCCTAAATAGCCAATGCAAGCAGAGATATTTAAGAGAAAAATTAAAAGTAGAAAAACTGCAAATAATGTTAATTCAAGAAACAAAGGTCTCGACAGAAAAACTAGCAATCATATTACATTCATTTAAACCACACTATGAAGTTATGTCCATAGATGCTAAAGGTACAGGAAGAGGTATTGCAATCATATCGAGCCTTGCTGAAGTAGTAGCATATGATTGGATAGGACTGTCTCATATCCTAACTAGACGGTTCAGACATATGGGAACTAAGGAGAACTTAATGATATCGTCAGTTTATGGACCTCATATCCAAGGAGAGAGATTTTTTTTTAAATAGCATCAGAACTCTGCGATCTTTGGATGAAGATAAATATTGGCTAATAGGTGGAGATTTTAATATGATATTGAATCTCACAGAAAATAAAGGGGGTATACGAAGAGAGGAACTAGAGATGGAGTCTTTTAGGGACCTTCTCATAGACCTTAAATTAGTATACATACCAATAGTAAATGGAGTTTTTAAAAGGAACAATAGAAGGGGGGAAGCACATCAGGTAACATCCAGATTAGAAAGATTTCTAGTATCAGAGGAATTGGTAAGCTTAGATATTTATTATGAAGAAAAAATCTTACCATCATTAGTATCTGACCATTGGCCAATATTTTTGGAAATTGATATCAAAGAAGGTCCAAAGAATAGGCCATTTTGATTTGAACTATTTTGGTTAAGGGATTCAACTTTTCTGGAAAATGTTAAACAATGGTGGAAATCTATAGACATATAGGATAGGAACAGAATGCACACATTTTAGATACACTTGAAACATTAAAAAAAAAGAAAAAAAAAATTGGAAGGAAGAAGAATTTGGAAATATTCACTCAACAATGTATCGCCTGCAAGAAAGAATGAAACAAAATCAATAGAAAATGATTTTATACGAACGCATGGAAGAACTTGCCATAGAAGAAGGAAGTATACTGAGTGAATTAGAGGAGTGAAGAAAACATGAAGAAATATTAGCGAAACAGAAGTCACGAGTGTAGTGGTTAAAATAAGGAGATAAAAATACAAATTTTTTCCATAAATCCTTGATACAAAGAAGGCAACATAATAGGATTTTCTCACTAAAAGACGAAAATCAAAACCGAATTTACCAACATAATGAAATGAAAGAACTGCTAGTAAGGCACTTGAAGGATATGGTTACTGAACCTAATCTTAATAGAGAAGCATATATTCAGAGAATCACCAGTCACATTCCATCTAAGGTTAGCAGGGAACAAAACTTAGCCATAATGAGAGAAATTACCATGGAGGAGGTGGAAGAGGTAGTCAAAAACCTCCCAAAACACAAGGCCCTGGGAACCGATGGATTTACGGTAGAATTTTTTCAAGCAACTTGGCCCTTCATGGGGAAGGAGATTTGGGAGATGGTAGAATAATCTAGGCGAACAAGGAATGTGTATCCAACATTGAATTCAATGCTTATCACACTAATTCCTAATCAATCTTATAGAGATACTCCAGCAGGGTTTAGACCTATAGCATTATGTAATGTCATCGATAATATCCTTTCGTTGATAATGGTTAACCAGTTAAAACCAATTCTCCTCAATATTATCTCACCTGAGCAAACTGGATTTGTAAAGGGACGACAAATTCTAGATGGGATAGTGACTATACAAGAAGCAATGCATTCTCTTAGAACTCAAAATATTAAAGGTATGTTGATTAAATTGGACCTTTCAAAAGCTTATGATCGTTTAAATTGGTCTTACTTGAAGGAATTCATTTTAGCTTTTGGTTTTGATTCAATATGGACCCAATGGTCAATGTCATGTATTTCTTCCCCGAATTTCTCCATCCTGCTGAATGGAGCTCCATCCAAGCCTTTTAATGCAACTAGAGGATTGAGTCAAGGAGACCCTATTTCACATTTTCTTTTTATGATAACTGCAAAAGGTATTGGCCATCTTATAAAAGCTCAAATAACAACAAACTACCTCAAAGTCTTGAATCTATGGGGTCAGGATATTACTCTTTCGCACCAGCAATTTGTAGATGATATCATGTTATTTTTTCAAAGTTCACTAATGGAAACAAAAGCTATTCTCGAAATCCTAAAAAAATTTATGGAAGCATCTAGAACTTTGATCAATAATGATAAGTCAAATGTTTACTTCTTCAACACTAATAATGCGACCTAGCGATTTCTAGCCAGGACTTCGGGATTTAAAATTGGAACCTTTCCAATTAAATACTTAGGTTTTCCATTGAATTAGTCATCCCTCAAGGTTGCAGGATGGACGGATCTGTTCAATAGTCTCCACAAATGTCTTCAGAGTTGGGCTTTGAGAACGTTAAATGCACCTAGTCAGGTTATATTGCTTAGATCCATTCTTCAAGCCATTCCAATATACCAATTGTTGGGCAGAGCGGCTTCGAAAACAATTTGTAATAATATGGTAAAAAAGTTTAAAATCTTTCTTTGGAAAGGAGGTAAAGATACGATGAAATGGGCTCTCCTATCATGGGAAAAACTCATAAAAACAAAAAATATGGGGGGATTGGGCGTTCGAGACCCTTATGTCCTCAATCAGGTAATGGGAGGTAAGTTGTGGTGGATATGGATACAAGGAGGCACTGATCTCTAGAAAATCATTTGGGAAAATAAATACCAAATGCCTCAAACAGTTGTGGGAAAATTGAAAGCAGATGTTACTCCTACAGAATAGAATATCTGGAATCTAGCAGCAACTAACAGAGAATTAATAAAACAACACAACTTTTGGGAAATACGAGGAGGGAGAAGAACACTTTTTTGGGAGGAATCATGGCAGCAGAGAGAGAAAATTTTCAGCTGGTTGGATCTAGGTGAAATTTTCCTATTCACTAACCTACCGAACCAAAGACCAATAATCAATTACTGGATTGGAGAGGAGGAAGGCCAATGGCGCAAATGGAAAGGAAAAGGGAAATGGAGAAATGCTCCAGAAACAACACAATGGAATAACTTTGATAAGGAAATGAAAACCAGGAAATTGGCAGCTACAAATGGGGAATATATTTAGAGATGGGGATATAAGACCAAGGGAATGTTCATAATAGAAGAAGGCTACTTCCTTAAATCAAATAACCATCAGGATATTGTAGTACCAATTTGGCAGAAAATATGGAGAGCGAAATTTTGGCCTAAAGTAGAATATTTCCTATGGTTGTTAAGCCATCGAAAGACCTTGAGTTGGGATCATTTGTAGCACAAAGGAATCCAAGGACCATCTCTCTCTGTGATGTGCAAAAAGGAGGAGGAAACTATTGAACATATATTTAATACATGGAAATTGGCAAAGGATATCTGGCAGAACAATGAAGCGATTTTCCAACAAACGGATAGAGATAATACAAGAATAAATGAAACTATTTGTAAATGGTGGAAAGGAGGTTTCAAAAATGAAGTCCTGAATCAATGGTATTTATAATTTGGGGGATATGGAAAGAAAGAAACCATAGAATATTTAGAGGTGAAGAGAGGAATATAGCCGAGATATGGAAAGTGATAGTGGAAAATATTTGAGAAACAATATTAGTAGAACATTGGTCGAATGAAGATTGGGTAGTGAATGATAGGGAGAGTATAATTCTAGAAAATCTGAACCTAAAGCCCTAAATGCTAGAATCATCATTATGGAAGTTCAAGCCCCATCAACAGAATATATTAAACAATTTTCAGCCCCCACCTGTGGGATTTTTGAAATTAAATTATGATGGTGCCTATAAAGGAAACCCTGGGCAAGCAGGGATAGGAGGCATATTCCAAAATTATCAAGGATATTTTTGCAATATATATGCAATGATGATTGGATTTGCTACAAAAAATGAAGCTGAACTAATGGCAGTCAAACAGGGTCTCACAATTATAGTCTGGGAGAATTACCAAAGAGATATAATAGAAGGTGACTCGGCAATGACAACAGGGATATTACAAAAAATTCAACAACACACCCACTGGGATAAAATCAGTAAAATTTTGTGTATAGAAAGATTAATTGAAGAAATTGGGCAAATAATAAACAAATTGGTTATGTAATTCCTAGACATGTTCGTAGAGGAGGAAATGAGGCCACTGGATTTTTAGATAATTGGGGTTGCAAGAATGAAAGCCGATAGTTAGATATAAATCAACATCACCAGGCATGGAATATAGAGTTACAATCACTTTATATTATTTTGGAAAAATACCAAGAACATCCCCAATTTGGGTGCCACGAGGAGAGTGGTGGGATTCGGTCAGTGCCACGCGAAGGTGGGCACCTGACCACCCATCATGCTTAAGGTTTAATGCGAAGCGTTGGAGGTCCTTGCCATGATCAACATTAAGGCTAATGAATAATGTTGTCCAAAGCCAACAAAGCCTGTCAGGCGATGATGGGAAATCACGCCAAAAGCGGGGATGGATAGGTAATAAGGTAAGTTTGCAACAGCGAAAAGTCATTCCAATCCACATACAACCTCAGCGAGCTGAGCTCGACAAGGAGGAAGAAGGATTGCTACAACGCTGTTGTAGGGATTATTGGTATGTTATGGTTTTTGTGACTCTTACATCCCAATTCATAATTCTAGTTCTCATTTCGGCAATTGAAGAAGATGGTTCTAAAGGAATCTCTGCAACGTTATGTGTTTTCAATGGAAGAAATTGTCAATCTTCTGTTGTCTTCTAGTCTTTTTGTTTTAAAGCAATGTTAGAGATTGTAGGTAAGGACATAGTTCCTTGTTTTTGAAGCCCTCCTGCCCTGGTTCTTCCTATTCTCTGGAAATTTAAATCACCCTCGTTTACTCTGCACCCTTGATCTGAAAATGGAACTATTTGTAAATGTTGTGCAAAGTATCCATTTCCAATTAGTTAAGTGTGTAAAGTATTCTCCATGTCTTGCAGGTTAAACAAAGTGTTTTTGGTAATTTTTTATGAGTTTATGTGTGAGAATTTGTTATTTAAATTTACTGTTTGATATGTCACAACAGAAATACATAGTAAGAAAAATTCACCATAGAATAACACAAAAAACTGATGAGGCAGTTCACCCCTCTTGGGCTACCTCTACAGGTCCAAGGCTCCTCAACAAGGAAAATTTTAAGGATGGAAATCTATATTAAAGTTTCGAAACCTTGGCGAATCTTACTAGTCCCTGACATGAAAATTATAAAATGTTTAGCGATATTTTTGTAAAAATATTCAATTTTCTAATGTTTTTATATAGTCTCTATAAAATCTGGGCAAATTTTAAGGTTAAATAATTTTAGGATATAAAATTTGGGCGAATCATTTTTAGGAAAAATGGAAATTGGTGAATCTTTTTTCTGGAAAAAACATAGAAAATTAGCCCACCTGCGAATATTAGCCCCTAAAATTTTCCCTGCTCCTCAATGGTGTGTCCTTGCTCTATTAATTTGCTAAAAATGGTTAAACAGTGAGAAATATTCCTAAATAGACAAAACAAGCTGTGAATTTGACTTCAGAAGACAAAAATAAGCTAAAAATGGCTATTTTTTGACCTCAAACAGTGAAGTACAACCCAATACAGCTCCATCTCCCTGATGGCCCTCGTGGCTATTTTCTGTTCCCTGAAGCAAAAATGGCTGAATAACACCTCTGTTCATTCTAAAACCTATCCAAAACACTCCAGAATGCTGAAGAAAGCCAAAATTGACTAAAATTTCGTCCAAATTGGTTAAAAAATGAGGAGGTTATGGCCTCCCAAAGAAAACTACCCAATGTCACTTGAAAACCCCACCAAATGTGGGTGAAGTCCAGTTCAGCACGTTAAATTTGGCACATGAGCCGGATTTGGTGGAACACACCCAAATAATGTGGATCCACTAGAATTCATATTAAATGTTAGGTTGGGCGTTCACATTTGTTGTCGGCTCTATCCTCTGGCGGTTCCATAAATGTTAAATAGTGGCATTTATTGTGATGCTTGAAGTGCGGCCACATGCAAATGGATAAACCATCGCTATCCTAACTGTAGCCGCTAGGTTTGGAGCTCTGGTCACGACAGTGGGTTCTATGGTGTATGGGGGCTGGCCCCCTTTGCAACCCAACGAAATCTGTATTAACACTTAAATATATGGTGTCGCCCATTATTGTTAAGAACCATCGGACAACCCAACGGTAAGTTGTGGATGCGCTAGACCAAAGGTTGCGGGTTCGATTCCCAGAGATCTCCAAATAATTTTGACCAACTGCTCCTGGGCCACGTGGCGATCTTCGGGCCTACCACATGGCGACCTACTATTGGTCCACGTAAACAAATTCAAACTTCCTCCAATCCAAAGTTGCCACTTGTCGAATTCCCATTCGCTCCTGTGGAATATTCTGGGGAGTATTCCTTGGAATATTCTTTTTTTTAACTTTTTCAAAGTAAAAAAGTCAACTTTGGTCAACTGATCTTTTTTGGAGTTTACTGGAGACTTCAAACCTTCATAACTTTCACATACGACGTAGTTCTGAGTCCTAATCACAGTGCCAGAATCACAGCGACAAGGCCTTTCTGGTCGTTCAGACTACAACCATTTTTTACCATTTCCATTTTTGAGCATTTTTTCCACTTGGACATGATCTCCTGATCATACCTCCCTAATGGGAAAATTTTGGACCCTAAAATCTCTCTGAATTACAAAAAATGAAGATGAGGAGACTAATTCTCCACTCTTCCAACCTTGAACCACTGAAATATTCTCGACTTCATGAAATTGAGCTTCTCATAAAAAGATAAATTCTTCATTGAATTTTTCGACCAACTGTTGCTAACCTTGATTTTTTCATGATGCAAATTTTTGAAATTTGCAAAACAAAAACTAAAATTTGCAGAAATATTACTTTTCCTACAATGGTCTAACTTCAAAGGAAACTGAAAATGAGGTTCACCTTGCCAACTGTCCTTATGGTGAATTTTTTCTAGATAAGCCATGCACTTGTGTCGATTCCTGACCAATTTTTCTTGCCATACCAACCTACCATTCTGAAACCAATAATGACCATTTCTAGACTTTGTGCCCTCTTTTCTTGCATGCTTTTCCCTCTCTTGGAGTTTTTCACTGCCTTGCACTAACAATTTGTTCTCTGCACCGATCGACACCAAAGATACTTTCTGCAACATCTTATCATCTTCCTCCAAAGATGACCTACTTTCAAACTAAAAAATTTCATTATTTACATCAACAATAACATGAAAAGGATTATGTACAAAATATTTTTGTTTAATCATCAACAAAGTCAGATTTTGACTTTCATTGGAAAGCCTTTTCAATTTCCCTGCATTCACTAAAGATGATTCTAGCTTCTTCCGATGTGCTCTCACAATAAACTCATTGCCATCCATGAATAGGTGATACTTGTTCTCATTGCGATGGAAGATCGCTTTCCTGTCATATAAATACTGACTACCCAACACCACACCTATAATGTCAAGCGGTACCACATCTAATTCAACCATGTCAAAATAATGAGATGTTATGGCGAAGCGCAGCATGCACTTCCTTGAGACTTGTAAATTATCATCCTTGCAAATCCAACTGAGTGGATATGGCATTGGATGTGGAATGGTCTCAAGTTTCACCTTCTTGACTAAGTCTTCTAGGATGAGATTCCCTTGTGACCCACTATCAAATAGTGTGTCTATCTTTGTGTGTTTTGAAATTATCCTCACATGAAACATCTCAATCCTCCTCTCTTCATTTGGAGCTTCTATGTGACAGTTTAAAGTGCTAGAACTGGGATTTGTTTCTTTTAAAATCTCTTTCCCCTTTATGTTCTTTAGTGCCAAAGCTATGGTTTTAGTTTCATCTCGTGATTCAGACCCTAAGTCTTTCTCAACTATTGCAACTGTTTTTCCCTTTTCTTTGGCCCTATCTTTGGTTTTAAATTTTTTTGGCTTCAACTCTAGATGAAGTTTCTAGCAATGGTCTTCATCGTGGCTTGTTTTGGAACAATTTTTACAAAATAAATTTCCTTTTTCTTTCCTAGAGTTTGCATTTATTTTTCTACCTTCGTCTTTATATTCACTACCCTCATTCCCATCAAACGATTGTTTACCTCTAGCTTCTAAATGCGTGGCTTGGACACAAACCTCGTCTAGACTAGTAGGATTGAACATAAGGATAGTATGTATAAGATAGCTATGTAAAACACCTATATATTTTAGCAAAGTCTCTTGGCTATGAAAATCAATTCCAATTAATAAAGCCCTTCGTCTAAACTCTTGAGTGTAATCTTGAACATTTTGTCCCTTAAGTTGTCTAAAACTTTTCCAATTCATGATAGCCTTTTGTAAATGAGCTAATAGATAAAATTGTTGCTTATTTGTGGAAATAAATTCAGCCTATGATAAAGTGATATTACCATGTTTTTTAATTTCATTCTTGGTATTGGCTTCCCACCATACCAAAGCTTCTCCTTCCATTCTCAAAGAGGCTAACTGAATATTGGTGTCATCTTCATGAAGGTTTTCTATCCTCAAGTAAACTTCCAACAGTCTTATCCAATTGTCGAGTTTCTCTGCATTGACCTCACCATTAAACATAGGAAACTCAAATTTAACATCAAGCTTTAAAAATGGACTTTTACTAGTGGTTTTAGACTTGCAAGATTTATTCACTGAAGTAGAGGATGACGATGTAGAGGAAGAGGATGAAGATGGGGATGGTGGATTACCATTACCTCCATGTCCTTTCTTTGACTTGTCATCACTTTTCTTTCCTCCTGAAGAACCCTCTCCTTCTTTCTGGTGTCTAGACCCTTCTCCTACAAGCCTATCATTCCTTTCTTGGTAGAGTATCTTCACCATCTCTTTCATGTCCAAGAAATCCTTTCGGAACACCCGTTCTTCTTCTTTGGGATCAATGTATTTAGGAAATTCTCCTTCTCTTGAAGACATGCTTGAGGATTCTTCTATGGCTCTTGGAAGTGGCTCTTTGGCCCTTATTGGTTGAGGATTACTTTGTGCTCTAACTAAGTGTCCTTCACCTCTGTTGAGCTTAAGCCTAGTAAGCAACAAAACTTGCAAACAATCAACTATATCTTTGCACAAGAACAAATGCAAAGTAAAACTCTAGCTCCTAATGCTCAAATCCTAAGCTCTGATACCAACTCATTTGAAAATGGAACTATTTGTAAATGCTATGCAAAGTATCCATTTCCAATTAATTAAGTGTGCTAAGTATTCTCCAGGTCTTGAAGGTTAAAAAAAAGTGTTTTTGGTAACTTTTTTTGAGTTTATGTGTGAGAATTTGTTATTTAAATTTATTGTTTCATATGTCATAGTAGAAATACACAGAAAGAAAAATTCACCATAACATAACACAACAAATTGATGAGGTAGTTCACCCCTCCTGGGCTACATCTGCCGGTCCAAGGCTCCCCAATGATATGTCCTTGCTCTATTAATTTGCTCAAAATGGTTACATAGTGATAAATATGCCTAAACAGGAAAAAAAAAACTATGAATTTGATTTCAAAAGATAGAAATAAGCTAAAAATAGCTTTTTTTCACCTCACACAGTGAAGTAAAACCCAATACAACTCCATCTCCCTGATGGCCCTAGTGGTTCTTTCCTCTTCCCTAAAGAAAACATGGCTGAAGAACACCTCTGTTTGCTCTAAAACCTGTCCCAAACACTCCAAAATGTTAAAGAAACCCAAAATTGACTAAACCTGTGTCCAAATTGCTTCAAAAATGAGGAAGTTATGGCCTCCCAAAGAAAACTTCCCAATGTCACTTGAAAACCCCACCAAATGTGGGTGAACTCCAGTTAAGCACGCTAAATTTGGCACAAAATCTAGATTTGGTGGAATGCGCCCAAATAAGGTGGAACCACTAGCATTCATGTTAAATTTTAGGTTGGGTGTTCACATGTGTTGTCCGCTCTATCCGCTCACGGTTCCGCAAACATTAAATAGTGGCATTTATTGTCATGCTTGAAGTGTGGCCACATGCAAATAGATAAACCGCCACCATCCTAACTATAGCCACTAGGTCTGGAGCACTGGTCACGACAATGGGTTCTATGGTGTATTGGGGCTAGCCCTTAGGGGCTGGCCCCCTTTTCCATGCAACGAAATATTTATTAACACTTAAATATATGTTGTCACCCATTATTGTTAAGAACCATCAGACAACCCAACGGTAAGCTGTGGGCGCACTAGACCAGAGGTCGCGGATTCAATTCCCCAACCCTCCAAATAATTTTTACCTACTACTCCTGGGCCACATGGCAGCCTCTAGGCCTGCCATGTGGTAACCTGCTATTGGTCCACGTAAACAAAGTCAAATTGCCTCCAATCCAAAGTTTCCACTTATAAAATTCCCATTCGCTCCTGTGGAATATTTTGGGGAATATTCCTAGAATATTCCTTGGAATATTCCTAGAATATTCCTTGGAATATTTTTTTTTTTTTAATTTTTCGAAAGTCAACAGTGAACTTTCGTCAACTGATTTTTTTTTGAGTTTACCGGAGACTTCAAAACTTCATAACTTTCACATACGACGTCGGTTTTGAGTCCCATTTCCTGTGCTAGAATCGCAACAACGAGGCCTTTCCAGTCGGTCATACTGCAACCATTTCTGAGCATTTCCATTTTTGAGTATTTTTTCCACTTGGACATGATCTCCTGATCAACTCTAATTTAGGCGTAAAGTTGCATGTTTGTCAGTTATGGTCTTTGAATTTCACTGTTATGAAATGTCAGGCAACGAAATTTGAATATTTGGAAAATTTCAAGGGTAATAACCCTTCAGTTCACGCATAGGACTGTATGCATCGTGAGTATAAATTGGTTGTTGTCTGTAATGGTCAAGGTAGGTCTATTTTTTTGTAGAGTCATGTTTTCCCTCAATATATGTTTTCGTTAAATTATTTGTAGGTCATTGTTTGTAATTGGCCGAGAAATAAAGTTTGTCTGTAGATTCGTGTTTTCCCTCAATATCTGTTTTCGTTAAATTATCTGTGGGTCACTGTTTTTAATTGGCCGAGAAATCAAGTTCCTTTGGGTAATTTGGACTGTGGCGTGCAAACTATGTTTTCTCAAACTATTGTGCATGCACTAAATCTTGAGGCATCCACGAACGTCTATCAGTTGCTTGTTACTGATCATTAGTTGGTATATACAGGGCTACTATACATTTCTATAGGGGATCTTGTCTTCCAAGCCATTATGGCTAAAGGTCAAGTAGGAAAAATAAAAGACACACGCCGAGGAAAAAAACTGCAAACAATACAGAGTGCAGGACCAAGTAAGTGAGGCAGGAAGACTAATAAAAAAATTCTGGAAAACATAGCTGATCTTTATGAATCAGGAAATCCAATTCATCTTCGCAATACTATTCAGGGTTGGGAGAGAGAAAGTAATGATGAAGATGAGGATCTCAAACAGCAGGAGGCAATAATGGATTTCATTTCTGACCCAGGAAATACAAGAGGTCGTGTATCTCCATCCCATCAATCAGTCAAAACGTATTGGAAATTAAAATGTTTCTTAGAAAAATCAATGTTGAGCGTGTGAGAAAGGGAAGGCAACCCAACAATGCTTTTTGAATTACAACAGATAAAATAGGATATTCACGAGATGGCCAAGGCACAGTTTCAAGCAACTGCTCGAATTGGGAGGATTGAGTGCCAACTCTAAAGCATGTAGCAAGTGAAGATGTCAGGGTCTTCTGCAAAGGACCCAGCTCCTGTGGATTCTATTGATGGATAATATTACTTTGTTTATAGTTTTTTTATGTTTTTGGAAGATAAGGTTAATAGTTTCTATTTCAATTGCAACTTTTATGGACACAGTAAAGTAGTTAAAGAAGTAAGTAGAAGGAAAAAACAATATCAGTTTTGGTTGGCTTTTAACTCTCTGAGGTGGCCAACAGACCTGGTTTCCTTCGGACTGGTTGAGGCTACCACATGCAACAGAATATGTATAGCAACTTGCTTTTAAAAAAATAGAAAATAGAATGGCTCTACAAAATTTACAAAAGAAAAAACGAAATATTCCTGTGCTCAAAATTTGTGAAGTATATTCAAAACTTGGAGAGTCATTAGCCTAAAATAAATTTATTAAGCATGAACCAATTGATATTTTTATTTCTTTTCCCAAGTTCATTGATCATTTTTCCACTTGGTTCCTTAATCATCTACAATCCTACTTATTTTTCTTCTTCCTGCCTCCCTCTATCGTTGACACTCCTTAATTTTCTTAATGATATTTACTCTACATGGCATGACTTGTACCTTTTTTTATATATTGAGTTCATGCCATCATGTCTTTCTACAAGATGTTTTTTATAAAAATCAAAAGGAGGGGTCCAACAAGTCTTCGCCGCATCTATGTAGTCACACTTAAGTCAATTTCCATTGTTTACTAAGAATAAGGAGCATAACTTAATGATTGTATCTAGAATATTTCTTTTGAAATCAAGAAATTTATCTGATTTCTTGGTCCACATTCCTAATAATATGTTCTCACCTACTAAAGAGACATTTTATTATTTTAAGTCTACTATATATGGTGAAGTTTCCAAGATAGATGATCAATTGAATTTAGTTTAGTTATGTAATTCTTAAAATGAACTATAACGTTTGAGTGCATTTGGAAAAGGATATCAAACTTAAGGATTAATTTCCTTTGTTGATTAGAATAATTGATCCAATTTATAATTGGTTTACTAGATCATTATTAGATTTTCTTATTTGCCTCCTTAGATCTCTTGCTATTGTAATTTATTTATCTTCTCCAAGATTATGCCAATTCATTGTTCTCTTTTTTGATATTCTATGTTGTGGTAAAAAATATTGTTCATCATATAGATTTGGCTTGTATCTCTTCCTTCATCACCTCACACCATAACCAACCTAGTTGTTAGTTATAACATTTATAAGGCTCGAGAAATATTTTGTTTAAATGATCATTTCGTTTTCAATGTTGGTATCAATGTTTCCTTGCCTCTTACCACAATATTCTTTGAAATACTCATTATACAAAATATTATATGGGCCAATTGTATTTCAAGCACCAAATCACCAATATATGCATCCTCTTTTCCCAATACTAGTGGTCCTTATATGAATAATCCATGTTCTCTATTTAAAATAGAAAGTCATTTGTTAAATATCAATGGTGAGAAACCCTTACATATAATTTTTCATTTTACATTAATATATAATCTCAAGTGTGGGATAGGCCATAAATAATTTCCTTGACCACTTAAAATTAATACTAAACCATAGATTGTTTTCCTCTTTTAAGGATTTTAATGATCATGGTGTAACAATGTTTGTCGATTATACGAATAGTACTTAAGTTATTCATTTTATATGAAAATACCATATTTGTTATTATTATTATTTTAAATGTTTAAAAAATATATATATTATTTTTAATACTATATATTTAAGAGAATATTTTGTTTATATTTAAAAAAAAAAAATCAAGTGTGACTTCATAAACATGTTATAAATAAAGCACCTATTTACAATATTATTTTTACATTGAAAATTGAAAAAATAAGTATATTTATTAATTTAATGAATAATTATATGTAAGATTGAAGGACATTAAGTCTACAAACACAAAATAAAAAATACCCACAAAATGGAAGACATAATATGAAGAAGGGTTGCAACTCACTAATGAGACAATCACTCACATAGGACACTGCAACATAATACATTTCTATTCAGCATGCTAGAAATATCTTACATAAAAATTATTTCAATATGGTTGAATATATTTTTACAATATAGGAATTGACAATTAACAAAAACTAATTAGGAAACAATCCAAACAGATCTCTAACAACACATAACAAACACCATTATTAGGAGAATATTTTAGATTTCTCCATTATTATTCTAAAACTCCTCCTTAATGGATAAATGTTTTTCCATGACACCCAATTGATTCCTACATTATCCAAATTTGACCATTCCAAGAGGCTTTATAATGATGTGAACCAAATTTTCATTAGTGTTACAATAAACTAAATCAATTTCCTTAAACTGCATCTTTTCCCTGAGAAAATAACAATGTGTCTCAAGATGTTCTTATATTTCATGGTTGATCTAAAAATTATTGCTAGCTTTTGTTGTGCTAATATCAGTTTCAGATTTAAATAAACATTACTTTGGTTTGCTTATACATTAAGAGTTTATCCATGAGCATGTGATTGTCCAAACAATAAACTTGATGAAATTTAGTGCTTTTCATGAAGTCAAAAGCATAGAAACTAATTGTTGAACAACAAAAAATAAATACACAACAAGCACAAATAATAGAGCTCAATACACAAGTTTTTGATGAAGGAGTTCACCCCTACTAGGCTACATCTTCTTGGTCCAGCTTCATAGTGTGGGCCTTTGTATAAGCTTCAAATGTGCAAAATTCTTGTTTATAGTCTCCTTTTACCTCTGCAACCTGCTCCAGTGGCTTCAAAACATCAAAATATACCATAAATGACTATTCCTAACCTCATTTTGGTTGAAAATTGCCTGAGTTATGGCAGAAACAAGTTTTCCTAGTACTTCTCCACCAATTCTAGAGTTTCGCTAGTTAACATGGCTAATTTTTGCAACTCACCTAAAAAGGCACCTCTAATGTTTCTGCTACCTTTTTAAACTAAATTTAATTTAGGATAAGCACAGTTTAAAGTTAATATAAGTGTAATTTAAATTTAGGCACATTTAGCGCTAATACTGGCTTAGTTGCAGATTATCTTAACTTAATTATGAATTAATGTAATACACAGATTAACATTTAAATCTTCTCGCCAATTTTTTGGTGCTGATTGTCAGTCTTTTGGTGTGTGATCAAATGGGAGGGGGCTGGCCCATGAGGCTGGCCCCCTCTCGACCCCCATTCATGGCACGTTGAAACTTTAAGTAGTAGTGGGATCCTTATTGGTTAAGATCCATTGTATAGAGGGACTGGTAAGGCAGTGGAATAGTGCGGGGGAGGTCGTGGGTTTGACCCTGACCCCCGTGCAATAATTTTTCTCCAATTAATATATTCCCAACCTTTATATGTAAACATTGGATATAGTATACATATTCTTCCATTTGAATATTGTATTTCGACTATGGTTTGGAATAGTGTAGGCACCATGATATAAGTTTGAACCTTGGATTAATATGAAGATGCCCATTCAATTATAGTTTGATGCTTCCATAAAAACTTTCCATCCACCTTGCCATGGGGGGCGGGGGGGCATGTGGGAGGCTCTAGCTGCGCCATGTGGCCCTTTCCCATTGCTCTAAAAATTATCCACTAGAATAATAATAAGTCATCAAATAGAAATTCCAAATTAGGAAATGGATGATAAATTCAACTTCACATAGGAACATTGGTGAATCTGAAGGTGACACTTATCATAGTGTCACTGGCTAAAATTAGAGAATATTCCTTGTGAAGCTTAATGGACTTACCACATCATCCTTGCTCATTTTTTTCCTATTTGGGCGAATGAACATCAGGCCATAATTCCCTCATACGAACTCAGAATTTGATGACACAAGTTGCGTTGGAATCCTAGAGATGAGCTCTATCAAGGAATTTAGGTTCGAATAATTTCTGAGCACTTTAAATTTTGAGCTAAATACTAAGCCTTAGATCATTCCTCCCCACTAGAAGCCTTTTGGACCCCAAAAGATACTCTCAATTGTTTAGCAAGTGAGGGTACAACTCCCTCACTCTTCCAATCTCCAACCATTTGGCCTTTGAAGGATTTTGACCCTTGAGTCCCACTCTAAGGTATTCAACATTCCCTCTTCTTGAAGTTTTGATTCTTCTATCAAGTATGAGATCTTGTTGAAGTTAATCAAGATATTCTAGTGAGAAAACATCTATTGATGGTAGATGAACATGATCTCCTTGATCATCAATCAAAGGAGGCCCAAAAATATTCAAATTCTCAACATTAATGAGAGAATAAATTTGCATATAAGGAGAAAAATCTAGCTTGAATGCATTTGTACCAATCTTTTCCAAAATTTTAAATGGACCATAATGGGTTGGTTTGATCTTTTTACCTTCCCCTTGCAATAGCTATTTGCATATGTACAACCAAACTTCATCACCAACTTTGAATTTCTGATCAACCTGGTGTTTGTCATGTCTTGCCTTGTAGCTGCTTTGACTCTTTTCAAGTTGCTCTTGCACGGTATGATGTATCAACTAAATTTTCTCAATGAAATTCCTTGCCTTGTCTATGTCACGATGACCATCTATAGTGAGATCTTTCTCAAAGATGAAGTCTAATGGTGATCTTAGAAAATAACCATAACATGCCTCAAACGGCGATGTGTTTGTGGAAGAATGTTTTTCCCTGTTGTATGCATGCTGAATGTAGTGCAATTGTTCATCCCACAACTTGGGATTCTTGCTGCAATAACCTCTAAGAAGATGAATAACAGTCCTATTCACCACCTCTGTTTGACCATCTGTTTGCGGATGAAATTTTCTACTCTTCTTCAACTTTGTGTCCATCATGTCCCATAATTTTGACCAAATATTTCCAACAAATCGAGAATCTCAATCACTTAAAATAGAAGTAGGAAGATCAAAATGGACCCAAAAATTTTGAAAGAAAAGATTAGCGGTTTGTTCAGCTGTAATGGTTTTCTTCATGACATCAAAATACACATTTTTCTAAACCTACAAATAATCATGACCTTTCCTTGACCTAAGAAGACCACCTACAAAATCCATTGAGATACTCTCCCAAGGATGTGAAGGAACCAGAAGTGGAGTGTATAATCCAAGCTTCCTATTGCTAGGCTTACTTGTTACACATAAAGAACATCCTCTAATAAAATAAGATACGCTATCAATCATGCGTGTCCAATAACAATACCTTTGGATATTCACTATTGTCTTGCCTACACCGAAATGTCTTGCAATCAATGATGTGTGCGCCTCCCTTATGATACTGTTTCTTTTTCCTTGTGGAATACATAAATTTCCCAAGAGATACAAAAAAATATTATACACGTGATAATCTAACTCTTCATTTTCGTTTCCTTGACTCAAACTCTCATATAGATATTGAAAATCACTATCATTTGCATATAATTCAATGTAACTTTCATGCGTAATGGAATTGTCTTTGAGTATAATAGTTGAATTTACAGTAGGCCTAGAGTGCATATCAATGACCTTATTGTAGATTCCATTGTTTTACCTAATAACTAAATGAAACTGTTGTGGAAAATCCATCCATCTGAAATGTATTGATTGCTGCAACTTTGACTGTGATTGTAAGTACTGCAATGGCTGATGGTCGGTATGGATAATTTCCCCATCAAGTAATGCTTACATTTCTTTACAATTTGTACCAATTCATATAAATCTGTATCATAGGTGGGATATTTAGTCACAAATCCATTAAAAATTTCAGAATGAAATGAGATAAGCTTATCATCTTGCATGAGTCCTGCTCCTATAGCCTAATCACTTGCATCTGTTTGGATCTCAAATGGCTGTCTAAGATTCAAAAGTGCTAAAATTGGTGCTGAAATTATCTTTTGCTTCAAAGAATCAAATTATTTCTATTGTACATCTCCCCAATGGAAGACTTTATTCACACTTGTCAACGCATTTAACGAAGCTGCAATGGAAGAAAAATTAGCAATAAATTTCCTCCAATACTGTGCTGCCCCTAAGAAGATTTTTACCTCTGTAATTGTATTGGGCATGGGCCAATTCAGAATGACATCTACTTTGGAAGGATCGATCTTCAACTCACCTCCTCCAATAGTGTGTCCTAGTTACATCAATGAATTCTTACCAAACTCGCACTTTGACGTCTTTAAAAATAATTTCTCCTTTTTCAAGACATCAAGTATCTTGTTCACATGCATGACATGTTCTTCTCTTGACTTGCTGAATATGAGTATGTCATCTAAGTAAAAAATTAAAAATTCATCTAGAAATGTTCTAATTACATCATTCATGACTCTCATGAAAGTAGCTAGTTCATTTGTTAAGCCAAATGGCATAACTAACCACTCATACAATCCTTGTCTATTTTTGAAAGCAGTGTTACAAATGTCCTCTTCAACTATTCTAACTTGATCATAACCCCTTTGTAAGTATGACTGTGTGAAATGCTTTGCATGATTTCACTAATGAAGGAAATCATCAATGCATGGGAGTGGGTAGTGATTCTTTACCGTGATTTTATTCAGTGCACAAAAATCAATACACATGTGCCAAGTCACGTCCTTCTTTGGAGCCAAAACTATTGGTGAACCACGTGGCGAAGTAGATGGGTGTATGATACCTTTGTTCAACAATTCTTGGATTTTATTCTTGATTTCCAAACTCTCCATAATTGACAAGTGATACATACCAATGTTTGGAAGTGGAACATGCTTCTGCAGCTGAATCTCATGTTGAATTCCCCTCTTGGGTGGTAACCCCTTTGGTTCTTGAAACAACTCGCCATGCTGATTTATCACATCAAACAAATCAGATTTTAATTTTTCATCACATCCATAAAAATATTCATAGTCAACATCATCCTTTTTCTTGATCATGAGAAGCACACAATTCTTACTCGCATTTACTAGCCTCTTCATTTTCCCTGCATTAACTAATGAAATGTTTAGTTTCTTGCGATGAGCTCTCACTCCATCCCATCCTTGTTCTCATGGTGATAAAACACCGCTTTCCTATAATACAAATATGTAATTCCCAAGACAATCCTAGAAATTTTAAGTGGAACCACATCTAACTCGACTTCATCAACAAAGTTTGTAGTAATTGCAAATCTAGATATGAATTTCCTTGTAACCTGTAAATTGGCATTCTTAACTATCCAAACCAAAGGGTATGGTTTATGATGTGGTACAGTTTCAAGGTTAAGCTTTTTGACTAAGTCTTCTAAAATCAATTTTTCTTGTGACCCTGTATCAATTAATTTATCAATCTTTGTATGATTATAAATCACTCTATTATGGAACAATTCTATCATTGTGTCTTCATTTGGAGTGTTGTTGTGACTATTTGAGGAACTAAAAGTTGTTATGGATTTCTTTCCTTTGCTAACCATGGTGATTATATTGGTCTCATCTCCTGAATCAGATCCAATTTCTTGTTATGTAGTGGCAGTCATCTTTTGTTTCGCTTTGTTATTTGGTTTCTTTGGCCTTAATCCGGGATGTAGTTTCCAACAATGTGCTTTATCATGCCCCTCTTTGGAACAATGTTTGCATGTAATTTTCTCCCCTTCTTTCTTGATACTTTCACTCTTCTTTCCCTTCCATTTTCCTCCCTTCTCTTTTCCCTTTTTCTTGAATGGCTTCTTCTTACTACCCTCTTCAAGAATGTATTTTCCACTTGCTTCAAGATGTGTGGTGTTAGCACTCAAATCTACCTCAGGCTGAAATGAAGTAAAACTCAAGGCTACATAAAACCACGCTCAGCCTCGTAGCTAGCCCTACGAGGACAGGAGAGGGCTCTCTCCGTCAATCTCGAGAAAATGAGCAATAGGATGCGAGATGACTTACAATAAAAACTGATTTTAGGCTAGTAAAGAGATAGGTATGTTTGATTTTTGGTTTTTGGGTTTTCGCTGGAGAAATGGGAAAACAAATTTTGGGTCCGGGGATAAGGTCAGACCTTTGCAGATTTCAAGTTGGGGCGAGGTAGGTGAATGTCTTGATGCTTTTTATTGGATATATGGACAGATTAGACCGACGAGGAGCTGAAGAGGGCAAAGAAGAACTTGGATCCTCTCCAAACAGCTGAAAACATATAGAACTAACTGAATTCAAAGGCCAAGCACTGTAAACAATGGATTCAACCTTATTCACTCATTCAATTTAGTTCAGAAGCATATGAAAGGATGGCATACATTAAACATGAAGAAAATTACAGTAAACAAAGGAGAAACACCATCAAGAACAGAACACCACAAGGATCCCAACAAGTGCCACAAAACCCCTGATCTTTCCTTAGCCAAAATATGAAAAGTATGTACAATGATATCAAAAGTATCCCAAGAGTCCAACCTGTAGAATGCCTCAGAAATTACAATATATAGATCACTCTAACCCCTTTCCCCACCTCTAGGGGTCGAATTCCCTCTTCAGGGATCAGTTTCAACCAATTCTATTCATGGAACTACAATCTAGGCAGCTAACAACTTGCCTCTAAAAGAGTGGAAACTGATCCATTACATGATTTTTACCC